>CBVK0100413534.1:0-19578 GCA_900067695.1 Picea abies
TCATCTTTATGCAACTCTGGTTATCACATAGAATCATGGTTGCTTCCATCAACAGATCAAATAGACTTGTCAACAACTTCTGAAGCCATATGGATTCACAACTGGAGGAACATGTTGCAATGTATTCCTCTTTTTCCGTACTTAGAGCAATACTGGATTGCTTCCTACTTTTCCATGAAGTCATGGCTGACCCCAGATTGAAACAACATCCTGAAGTTCTCTTTCTGTCAGAGACACTTCCAGCCCAATCTGAATTGGTATAACCAACCAGTCTGAAGTCATGATCTCCATTATAACAGAGACCAAAGTCCAATGTATCCTTAAGGTATCTCATCACATGTTTTGCAACAAAAAGGTGAACATGTATGGGTTGTACCAGATACTGACTCAAGGTGTTCACAGCAAAACATATATTTGGCCTGGTATTTGTCAGATACATCAACAATCCAATGATTTGTTTGTACAGCATAGCATCAGCCAATTCTGACGAAGTATCATCCATGAGCTTCAACTTTGTTTCCATGGGTGTGTTCATGGCTTTACATTCCAACATATAAAACCTCTTCAATATCTCAACTTCATACTTCGCTTGGTTAAGGAAGATATTCTTTGGGCTCTTCCAAACTTCAAGACCTAAGAAATAGTGCATCGGGCCTAGGTCTTTCATCTAAAATTCTACAACGAGCTTCTTCTTACAATCTGTGATGAGCTTTTCTTATCCAGTTAATAATAATTCATCTACATACAAAAACAATATAATTGGATCATCATTCATAACCTTGAAGTAAAGGTTAGAATCAACTTTACTTTTGGTAAAGCCCAAGCTCGTCAGGAAACTGTCAATTCTTCCATACCAAGCTCTAGGAGCTTGCTTCAACCTGTACAAAGCCTTCTTCAACCTACACACATGAGTCTTTTTATCTTCAACTTCAAATCCTTGAGGTTTTTCTACATACACTTCTTCTTCAATAACACCATTTAAGAAGGTTTTATTTACATCCATCTGGTGTAACTTCCACTTCTTCTTGGCTGCAAGAGCTATGATGGTTTTGATAGAAGTGTATCTGGCTATAGGAGAAAATGTCTCTCATAATCAATGTCTTCCTTTTGAGAAAAGTCATGAGCTACAAACCTTGCTTTATGTTTTTCAATACTTCCATCAACAACATGTTTTATTTTGTATAACCATTTGGAAGATACCACATATTTGTTGTTTGGACTGGGAACTATTTCCCATACACCATTCTTTATAATGGATTGGTGTTCTTCTATCATGGAATCTGCCCATTCTTTCTTCTGAATGACTTCTTCAAAGCAAGTAGGCTCCTTTTCTGTGAGATCACACATCAAAGCCATATAACTGGAGAATAACTTAGGTTTCTTGATTTGTCTCATGGTTCCTTCTGGGGAACCATACTTCTGTCCATCTTGAATAAGTTCCCTTGCCCAAGCTAGCTTTCTCTTGTGAGAGATCGTCATCTGGGGAGGTTCTTGAGATTCTATCATATCATGATCTTCTTGAATCTCATCATCAGGGGTATTTGTAACTTCCCTCATTGGTTCTGCAACTTTGGGAGCTACATGGTCTTCTTCATATACTTCTTCAAGTTGGCATATCCTTGATTTCTTGAGTGTTGCATCTTCATCAAAGGTTACATCTCTGTTGATCTCAATATGATGGTAACCTAGTATGTAAATTTTGAAGGCCTTAGAGACCTCACAGTAACCAACAAATATTCCCTTCTTTCCTGAAGGGTCCATCTTAGTTCTCCTTTCTTTTGTAATGTGTAAAAACACTAGACAACCAAATATCTTGAGATGGCTTACTTTTGGCTTCTTTCCAGAGAACATTTCTTCTGGGGTTTTTAACCCAAGTGCACTATGGGATAATCTGTTTTGGACATACAATGTTGTTCTTGTTGCTTCAGACCATAAGTGCGTTGGAATATCTTGATCATGGATCATAGTCTTCACTGCTTCCATTATAGTTTTATTATAATCTTGGCATTGTAGGGAGTGGTGAGTTCCCTCTTAATCCTGACATCTCTGCAAAATCTTACAAATTATTTTGATGTGTATTCTCCTCCATTATCTGACCCGAGTATCTTGATTTTTCTTTAAGAGAGATTCTCTATCAAGGCTTTGAATTCCTTGAATTTTCCAAACACTTCATCTTTTGATTTCAAGAAGTAAACCCAAGTCTTGCGAGAATAGTCATCAATAAATGACACATAGTATACATACCCACTAAGAGAGGTTGATCGTATTGGGACACATACATATGAGTGTATGAGCTCAAAGATTCTTTCTATTTTACTGTCGCTCTTAGGGAAAGTATTATTTATGTTCTTTCCTTGTGCACATCCCTTGCACACACCTTCATGGTCAAACTTGAATTATGGAAGACCTGTAACTGCCTTGCTCACATACGGTAAGGCTTTGTAGTTGATTTGAGCTAGTATTTTATGCCAATGTTCACATGGACTCTTAGTGGAGTGAGTCAAGGCTGCATATGAGTGACCTTTTAACTTATAGAGTCCACCTTCTTCTATTCCAATAACAATTTCATCTTCTATGGTTTTTCCTTTAGGCCACATAATAACTTCACCATCTATGAATGCAACCTTGAAACCTATCTTATCTAAAGTTGAGATAGAAAGTAAGTTCTTTTTCAAGCCTGGTACATATAGTACATCCTTCATCTTCATCAGGGTCCCTGAATCAAGTTTGTAGGTGGATTCTCCCACTCCTTTGATAGGGTATTGGTAATCATCTTCAAGTGTAACTTTCTAGGGAAAGTTTTTTTCTTTAAAGCTAGAGAGAATGTCTCTATGACCTGTCATGTGCTTAGAAGCACCACTGTCTATGAGCCAAGTGTCCTCTCCAGGTGACACAGATCCTGAGAGGGAAGAAAATAAAACATAGTCTGCAATCTTTTCTTTAATCATCTTCATGGGTGGCTCATCAGCTTCAACTGCATGGGCATGGTCTCTTTTTTTATTTCTCTTCTTGTATTCTTCTCTTCTAGCTGGACAATCCTTGCAATATGTTCCATCTTGTCACAATGGTAACATTGATAAGAGGAGAAATTGTTTTCTTTTCTTTGACTTTTCTGAAACTTCTGGAATCTTCCTGGAGGGTGAGATTCTTTATGGAAGTGAGTGGATCTCTTTGGGGAGTGAGATTCCTTATGTAGGTGGGTATCCTTCTTGAAGTGAGACCTTTTATTTCCTCCTTTAGTATCAGCAGATAGGGATTGATATTCATCCCTTAAAAGAACTGCTTCTCGGTTAGCTACTCTTGATTCTTCTTGAACACATTCTTCACAAAGACTGTCAAATTGGAGTTTCTCCTTTCTTGAATAGATAGTTTGAATGAACGCATCCCAAGTACTTGTGAGACCATTAAGAGCTTTCATTATGGATTCATCTTCATCCAAGTTGTCTCCAATTTCTTCTAGGTGTTCCTTGAATTGAGAAACCCTAGAGAAATAGTCAAGAACGATTTCTCCTTTCTGCATCTTTGTATTCTTGAGTTGGGTTCTCATTATCATCTTCTGATTGATATTCCTTCCTTCATACATTCAGGTTAGGGAATCAAAAAATTATTTTGGAGTATTCTTAGAAGACACTTGACGGATCAAGTGGTATTTAATAGAGTCTGCAATGATTCTTTTGGCCCTAACCATATCGGATCCAGGATCTTTTTATCGTGACTTATAAATAATTGAATTAAATGAGCATAAATTAAATTGTGCCATTACAGAAGGGGGAACTCAAAAATGAAGAGACATAAGCATCAGATATGAACACAAAAACTTGATAACGGAGTTCATCCCTAGTGGACTATGCCTTTGGGTCCTTCTCTCAAATGGGTAGGCTCTTTCATTAACTCAGCAAAAGAATTTGGCAAAATACATAAGTATTCCTCATTCTGAAATCAAGTTGCATAAATAATGATGAGATCAGAAAACAGATAGTACCACTGAATTCGTGACATCGAATTACCCAAAAATGAATGTCTCCATGCCTCGATCCGACTCTGGCACTCCCAGGCCCAAGAATAATTTCATCTCAATTTATGTGCCCTCTGCAACCTACAATAATGACAGTCATGCCTCGTAAAATGTGCCCACAGTCGTACGTTCCACGTCCCCCTCTGGCTGGTGAAACCCCAAATTAAATAGTAAATGGGTGGACGGATGTTCCAACAGATCCATTAGGCGGATTGGTTATTGGTGTTAAAGTTAAAGCATTGTATGTGGGGGAGGACTCGCGGTCAAACCTGCGGGCCTCCCATTTTGGCTCTTTGGTTGTAACCTCTGTTATACTTGGTTGGTGGATTCTAGATGTGGTAGTTGTATCCAGATATGGAGGGACCTCCACCAAATTTGGCGGGGTCCTATCATATATATTTTTTTAATTTTTCAGTCACGGGCCCTCCTTGGGCATTTCAGGGGTGCCACATGGCACCCGCTAATTGGGCCACATGGAATCCGTTGATTGGACCACCTGGTCATTGATGTCACCTCCATGTCAACCTCGTATATGACACGTGGAACCTTTTGGGTGGTGCCATGTGGCATCACCTGGGGGTGCCACGTGGCACTTTTCTACTGGTCCACATGGAGCCCTAAAAATCCTATTGGCGGGTGACATGTGGCATCCTCTAGTGTTGCCACATGGCATGATGATGTCAGTAGACATCATGATGACATCATCCTACCATGTCATTTTTTGATGTCATGCTGACGTCGGTAGTACGAATGATGATGTGGCCCCTATTGACTTGCCATGTTTGACCACAACTTTGACTGCGAATATCTTTCAATCTGTAACTCTGTTTGACAAGTTGTTTGCACCATTAGAAATCTTGTGACATGCTATTCATGATAATTCCATTTTCACTGAGTTTTGGGAACTTTTAACTTTTTCCCTTTCTTTGTCTGTTGGAGCCATTCTGAGCATTCTCAGTTGCCTCTATGAGTTATGAGTTGTTCTTAGCCTTATATGGATCCTTTTTGGATCACGCCTTCCCACTCAGATATTTTTGGACCACCAAAAGATTTCATCAATCAACAGGTAAGTGAGGGAATATTTCCCTCACTTTGTCCTTCTCGATCCACTTTTCCTTGCTTGGATGTGTGTCTTTTAAGCCTACTCTAAGATAATCAGCATCACCCCTGTGTGAAGTCCTCGTCCTCCTATCTAGGATGATATATTCCTATAGTTCATCCAAGTAATCAGATGCAAACTCATCAACTGAAGGTATTGAAACTTCCTCATCTTGATCCATGATCTTGGGGCTCAAAAATTTTCAAGTTCTCAACGTTCACAACTGAGTAAATCTGCATGTAAGGCAGAAGATCCAGATGCAAAGAATTGGTACCACTTTTCTCCAAGGTAGTGAAGGGTCCATAACGAATGGGCTTGAGTTTCTTCCCTTCACCCTTCAATCTCTCCTTGTTGAAGTGAAGCCATACTCGGTCTCCAACCTGGAACTGATGATCAAACCTGTGCTTGTCGTGTCGAGATTTATACTGTGCTTGAATTTTCTCCAACTGTTCCCTGACTATCTGGTGTATCTATTGGATCCTCTGGATGAACTTGTGGGCTCTATCCTTTGTTCGTTCTTCATTCACATCAGCATCTCTCTCGTACATCAATTCCAAAGGAACCTTTGGTAGGTACCCAAAACATGTCTCAAATGGTGAACTCTTAGTGGATGAATGTAAATCTCAGTTGTACGCATGTTGTGCATAGGGTATCTATTCATCACATAACTTGGGATGCTTGTTGCAGTAGCCTCAAAGAAAAAGTACCATTGTTCGATTTACCACCTCTATTTTTTCGTCAGTCCATGGATGGAAAGCAATGCTCCTCTTCAATTTGGTGTCCATCATTTTCCACAAGCTATTCCAAAAGTCCCCAAGGAATCGAGTATCTCAATCTGAGACGGTGGATGTGGGTAATCCAAAGTGAACCCAAACATTTTGAAAGAAGAGATTAGTAGTTTACTCAACAATGATCTTCTTTTTACATGGCATCAAGATACACATCTTGTTGAACCTATCCACTACAACATACAAATAATCATGACCCCCTTTGGTCATTGGTAAACCCCCTACAAAATCCATGGAGACACTTTCCCATGGATGGGATGGAACAGGAAGTGGTGAGTACAACCCCAGTTTTCTATTAGTGGGCTTACAAGTGGAACACATCACACACCCCTTTACATATTTAGTTACAATTGATTTCATTTGAGGCTAATAACAAAACCTCTGCAAATCAGCCATAGTTTTTCCTACCCCAAAATGCCCAGACACAAGAGAAGTGTGAGCTTCTCGTATTACATGGACTCGTTCACTTGTAGGAATACATAGCTTTCCAAGATGGTAGAGTAGTTTTCCCTGCATGCAATAGTTCTCTACTTATGCACCAAGGGTTATCTTTGCATATAATTCTTTAAAATCTTCATCGATGGCATATTGTTCTACATAGCTATCATGAGAAAAATAAGCATTCTTCAAAACAATAGAAGCAACAATAGGAGGTCTAGAAAGCATATCAGCTAGCTTGTTACTTGTACCCTTTTTGTACTTGATTACCAAGTGAAATTGTTGTAGAAAACCCATCCACCTGTAGTGTCGATATTGTTGCAATTTGGTATGTTTTGAAGATACTGTAAGGGTGGGTGATCTATATGTATGATTGTTTCCTTCCCCAACAAGTAGTGTTTCCATTTCTTTACGCTCTGGACTAATGCATACAACTCTTTATCATATGTAAGATAGTTAACAACATCTTGGTTAAAAGTTGCAGAGTGGTAACAGATAGGCTTATGATATTGCATCAAAATTGCACCCATGGTGTATCCGTCGGAATCTATCTTGATCTCAAAAGGTTGTTGAAGATTCAGCGGTGCTAACACTAGTGCGGTACTGATCTTGTCCTTCAAAATGTTGAAAGATTTGTGTTGCTTTCCTTCCCACTGAAAAGTGTTCTTCACACTAGTTAAGGCATGCAAAGGAGTTTCTATAAATGAGAAGTTGGGAATGAATCTCCTCCAATATTGGACTACACCTACGAAGCTTCGGATTTTCATTACACTTTTTGGCTCAGGACATTTTACAATTACATCAATTTTGGAAGTATCAATTTTCAATTGTCCTCCTCCTACAATATGACCTAAGTACACAAGTGTAGTCTTGCCAAATTCACATTTAGATAGCTTTACATACATTTTTTCCCTTTGCAAAGTATCCAATACTTGCTTTACATGCCTCACATGCTCATCCCAAGTCCCACTAAAAACACAAATTTCATTTAAATATGCAATCACAAAGTCATCTAGGAAAGGCCTGAATACATCATTCATCACACGCATGAAAGTTGTCGGAGTATTACAAAGCCCAAACGGCATAACTAACCACTCAAACAATCCATGTTTGGTTTTAAAGGAATTTTTCCATGCATCATGTTATGCGACTCTGATTTGATGATATCCACTATGCAAATCAGACTTAGTGAAATAAACAACATTCTTCAATTGATCAAGTAAATCATCTATGCGAGGAAAAGCGTATCAATTTTTCACCGTGATTTTATTTAAAGCTCGGTAATCGACACACATTCGCCATGTGCCATCCTTCTTTGACACCATCATGATCGGAGAACCACAAGGAGATGAACTGGGCCTGATGACCCCTTGATCCAATAAGCCATGTACCTGCTTCTTGATCTCTGTCATCTCCACAACTGACATCATGTACATGCCCACATTAGAAAGAGGATAATCTTGTTGAAGATGTATCTCATCTTGGATTTCCCTCTTAGGAGGCAATCCATCTGGTTCCTGAAAAATATCATCATACTTAG
Organism: Picea abies; assembly: GCA_900067695.1. Taxonomy (NCBI): domain Eukaryota; kingdom Viridiplantae; phylum Streptophyta; class Pinopsida; order Pinales; family Pinaceae; genus Picea; species Picea abies. The sequence continues at coordinate 7,881 of CBVK0100413534.1, forward strand.
AAACAATATCAAATAATTTATTTTTATGATATGGATCACACCCTTGGAAAGCGTCGGATGTCCCGACATCTTTCTCTCTGACAACCATGAGTACATATCTCTTATTAGTGTTTATGAGTCTTTTCATTTGCCCTGCACTAACAAGTGTTGTATTTACCCTCATGTTGTGAGCTCTAACAATATATTCCACTCCCCCTTTAGTAAGGTGGTATTTGTTCTCATGACGAAAGAAGATTGTTTTTATATCATAAAGATAAGGACTTCCCAACACTATGCCACATATATCAAGTGGTACACCATCCAAATATACTTCATCAATCAATTTTGAAGCAATAGAAAATTTGATCCTACATTGTTTGGTGACATTAAGTTTTTCTTTATCACATACCCAACCAAGAGGATAAGGCTTCAGATGTGGTTTCGTTTCAAGACCCATCTTCTTGACAAGTGCTTCAGATATTAAGTTTACTTGGGAACCCATATCAAATAATGTATCTATCTTAGTATGTTTAGATACAACTCTTATATGAAATAACTCATTCCTCTTTCATTCATAAACATGAGATTCATCATTGGAACTTGAACTAGCATGAAGAGAATATTTACCTTGTACTCTGACCGCTGTGATATTTCCTTCATCTCCTAAATCAGAACCAAGATCTTGTTGCACTGTAGCAACGATCTTTGTCTTCCCCTTTCTACCGAATTGTTTCGGTTTCTTTTCTGGATGCAGTTTCCAACAATGTTCTTCATCATGACTGCTCTTCTTGTAATGAGTGCAAGATGGTTTTCCTCCTTCTCTCGTTACTGTAGTGGTCTTCTTTTCCTTCCTTTTAAACTTCTTAAAAGTATTTTGTGGGAAATTGGAAGGTTTATTTTGTTAGAATATGAATGAATGTGCTCGTTTTACCATTGACAATATCGCTATTGTCACCCAACCATAGGTCGAAGCCACCCTCCGAGCACCTTAACCTTGACAGAGAATCACTCCAGAAGCAAAACCTAGGCTACATAGCCAAACAAAGGGTAGTGCACCTTTCCCCAAGGATAGCGCACCAACAAGAGTTGATCAGATAGTCCAAACCCTAACCAAGAGATAGTCCAAGCCAAACGTGATATGCTAGCTGCAGCAGCTGCAATGGTAGCTCTCCTCCAAACCTGCACACAAAATTGGACACTGTAGTGTGCACAAGTGTTGCTCTACAATTCTAAGACTGCCCTACTAGAATTAAGACTGGCCTCCTATATTTATAGTAATTTTGGATAACTGCCTAGGCCGACTTCTCATTCTAGGTTTCTGTCTATTCAGTATATTTTATTTCTTCTAGCCGACTTCTTCTCTTGGAAGCTAATAACCTAATACAAGTTATCTTATTGAGCCGACATGTCTTCTAGGGTTATTAGCCAACTCATTAGGGTTTCTTCTTGCTTCCCAGAATATTCTATTCTCATCAAGTTTACACGTGGAGGTAAATACCTCCCGCAGCTACCATAATATCAACACTCGCTCCTAGCTAGGGAGGTATTACAGGTAATGGTCTTGAGCACAAACATATCATTCATATGGTAGCATCAACATCGTTGTATAGACTATCTCATGACTAGATCATGAGCACCATCATCACCATCAGTTTCATCAGCTTCATCATCTCTCGGAACCATACTCTATCTGAGTAATCATACATGATGCTCACTCCACAGAGTGACAGAAGAGCCATTCTTCTAATCTAGAAGAATAAATGTTCTGAACCATTTTCTGTTTGGGAAATCCATGTTCATTGATCATCCATACAGCTGATAATCATTTTCAATAATGTTGATAGTCTTCAAGGCAATCGAAACAATATCATTCAATAGAACACAATTGTGTCTATCCATTGTAGTACACAGCTACAATCTAGTGGTACACTACCACACCAAGTATCACATAGGTACTTGATCAAACAGTGGAACACATCCACCACAGTAGTATACATCTACTGTCTAGAGACATACAATCTTCATAACAATCAGCTGATATCAACCTGCATAGAAACAATGTAATGATATAAACTGAATTATCTGGGCCATTCTTCTACCCACATCTGTGAGATCTGAAAGAGCATATGCCCTCAAAAAGTCAAACATCAATGATGAGGTATCTGGACTATTCTTCTCAAGCAAGGAAGAATAATTGTCCTGATTTTCTGAGCCTGGACCATTCCCCACCCTGGGTCATTCCTCCGACATTAAACAAAGTGTAACTTGGAGAGAATGAGTCTGCCCTAAGGAATGTTTGTCCCTGATTGTTGAACCTGGACCATTCCCCACCCTGGGCCATTCCTCTGGCACTAAAAAAAGTGCAACCTGGAGAGAATGGATCTTCCCTAAGGAATGATTGTCATGCACCAGCCTCCAAAACAGACCATTCCCCATGTTAACCACAATGGGAAATCGTTGTCCAGTGAGGCGAGTTAGTCTTCTTGAGTAACCCTCAAGAAGAGAGACTGCCCTAGACCACTTCCATGTTAACCACAATGGGAAGTCATTGTCTATGGTACATCAACAATCTAGACCATTTTTCAAACTGGAAAATGTTTGTCCGTCAGAAATCTCAATCCAGTTTCCAAACTGGAAAGAATATGCTCATCCTCGACCATTTTTCAAACTAAAAAATGATTGTCCATCAATCAATAATACATCAGTGCTCCCTCCTAACCTGGGATTCATCTCTTCCTTTTTCAATAAGGAAGTCGTCTCCATGAGCTCCAGCTTGAGTACGCAAACTATTTCATCTTGGAAAAAAACTTTACCAAAATGTCTGCTTATCTGCTCATATGTGGAGATATGTATTGGAGAACCACTTTCTCCTTTCTGGACTTTATCATAGATAATGTAATGCTTGATCTCAAATGTACTTCGGTCTGGAACACTGGTTTTCTCTAAAGGCTTCATGTAGCCCTTGATCAATAAAGTATATCATTGTTGGAAAACTGGAACATATCCATGTGGCACTTCTTCTGTCATCATTGGATATGATCTTCTAAGTAATCATCTTGATACAATATCTATGTTATATAAAATCTTCACCACGCTTCTGCTGTGCACTGGAGGTTCTCCACCAAGTTATCTTCTTCCATATGCATACAAGGGTCTCTTTCTGGTATGCTTCAAAGTCTTGAGGTTGCTCTTCATACGCTCTTGTTTAATTACTCTGGAGAACAGTCTTTTCTTTTATCTGATGTAGAACTCCAACCCATGGATATTGTGGATGATATAAAGACTCATGTAGAGGTATGTCTGGTTTATTGGAATAAGTAATCATCATAGTCTTCTCCCTCCATCTGGGAGAACCTCTAGTTATGGATCACAACTTCCAGTTCCTCTGTTTAATTTCTTTTATTGAGTTCATATCAGGTTGGTAATATTGTGATTCTTAATACAGTGACTGGTTGTTATGGTTTCTCTTTCTTTCTTGGAATATTCATGTTCTTCCTGATGTTTTTCTTTAGCTCTTAGGTCTATGGAGTTTCTTATAGATTCCATGCCCTAAATATTCCACGTCTTCCTTTCATTATAGAAACATGGATGTGGACGGATAACCAGGGATACTTTAAGGCTTCTCTTTGAAGAAGACTTCTTCTGAGGTTGAATTGAACACGTACTGTCTTTCATGGATGCTACCATGGATATATACTTCATCATATTCAATGGATCATAGTATTATCTCCCTCTTAATCCTTGCTTTATGTATGAGTACATATAATTGGCTCCCTCTGTCTAACAGAGTCCGTGCTTTTGTATTCATCCTTATTGTCTTCTGCAATATATAATCGGCTCCTTTCGTCTAACAGAGTCCATGCTTTCGTATTATTGTCTTCTGGAAAACATCATAATTCTTTCTCCAATTTCCTCTTGATTGTTGACTTCTTTCTGTCTTTGCTTCTTCTAAGTCTCTTCATGATTGATTTTAACTTTGGATTTCCTTGTATAATGATAGCAGTCCTTATTTTGTTGTTCTTCCATAGATATAGTTCTTCTTGGAACACATTATCTTTCGAGAGATAGATATACAAGATATGTACAGAGACGATGCAAATAAGATATGTACAAGAACTGAGAAGAGTATTGTTACCTTCAGAAGAAGAAGTCTCTTTGATGTTGCTTAGTCTTCTTTGTAGGTTCCCTTTCTTCAGCCACTGATGCTTCGTGTTTCTCCTTTATTTTCTTTAGCTCAGGATAATGATTCTTGTAGTGACCATACTTTCGACAATTGAAGCATTGTATTTCTGAAATATATTTCTCTCGATTTGGATTCCTCCTTGAACCAAGCTTCCTTTTGTTCTTGAAATTCTTGAATCTTGTTGTGAAGGCTTGATCATCGTACTTCTTTTGGGGTTTCTCTTTTGCATTGATCATGGATTCTTCTTGAGCACAACAAGTCCAAAGTTCTTCAAATGTAGGATACTCCTTCCTTGTGTTCATTCTTGCAACAAATGCATCCCATGTCTTGGGAAGACCATTGAGTACGATGTTTACCAATTCCTTCTCTGAAATGATCTCTTCAATAGCTTGTAGTTGATCTCTTAACTGGGAGATCCTCACAAAGTATGATGTTGTGCTATCATCATCATTCATCTTCATGTCACAAAGCTCATTCTTTAGACTCATTATTTGTCCAATGTTTCTAACTGAGAAGAGGTTTGTTAGAGCATCGTACATCTTCTTTGATGAGTCGAGATGGGAGATGTAGGGTATCAAGTGGTATTTTATAGATTCCACTATGATACTCATGGAATTGATGTCACCGTCTTTGAACTTCTCCATAACTGCAATGTTCTGTGGTTCCGTCTCTTTTCCTTCTTCAAACTCTGGTTCCACAATCTTTCCTTTCATGATATCCAACACTTTATTCTTGGCAAGGATGAGGTCAATCCTTGTTTTCCACGCTCTGAAGTTAGAAGCTTCGTCTAACTTTTTTTCTAACTTCATAGAGTAAGTCATGGCAGCTTTGACTTGGTCAACCCTAGATCTGACCAAAAACTCAAACTTGACGTCTTGGCTTGCTGAGAGTACTAGGAGATGCGCTAGGCTAGGGCACATTGATCTATCCAGAAATTAGGTCAATCCCTTCACTTAAGGTGCTTCAACGAGAGGATTAGGGTTTCTGCAACTGCACCTGCTAGAACCCTAGCAGTAGTGCTATGGTGACTGCTTCTGCTAGAAACCCTAGTAATAGTTCTTCAATGAGCTTAATATCCTTACGACTATGTTTCCTTCCAGCGATTAGATTAAATGAAGGAGGTGTGGGCCCATAACCTGTTAGAATATGAATGAATGTGCTCGTTCTACCATTGATAATATCGCTATTGTCACCCATCCATAGGCCAAAGCCACCCTCCGAGCACCTTAACCTTGACAGAGAATCACTCCGGAAGCAAACCCTACGCTAGATAGCCAAGCAAAGCATAGTGCACCTTTCCCCAAGGATAGCACACCAACAAGAGTTGATCAGATAGTCCAAACCCTAACCAAGAGATAGTCCAAGACAAATGTGATCTGCTAGCTGCAGCAACTGCAATGGAAACTCTCCTCCAAACCTGCGCACAAGTGTTGCTCTACAATTCTGAGACTACCCTGTCAGAATGAAGACTAGCCTCCTGTATTTATAGTAATTCTGGCTAACTGCCTAGGCCGACTTCTCATTCTGGGTATCTGTCTATTTAGTATATTTTATTTCTTTTGGTCGACTTCTTCTCTTTGAGGCTAATAACCTAATACAAGTTATCTTCTTGAGCCGACATGTCTTCTAGGGTTATTAGCGAACTCATTGGGGTTTCTTCTTACTTCCCAGAATATTCTATTCTTGCCAGGTTTACATGTAGAGGTAAATACCTCTCACAGCTACCATAATATCAACATCTTTGTGGGATATTCGTGAACATTTTTCCCCCTGTTCTCAAGGTGAGTGGCTTGCACACAAACTTCGTAAATACTAGTGGGGTTAAACAAGAGCAAAGTATGATGAATATAACTGTGAAGTGCGCCAATATACTTCATTAAAGTTTCATAAGAATCCAAATGAATGTTCAATGCAAGATCTTTCTTCCTAAATTCTTCTGTGAAACTTTGTATAGTTTGACCTTTACTTTGCCTTAAATTTTTCCATTCCATCATTGCTCTATGTAAATACCCTAATGGATAAAATTGCTTCCTTATCATTGATTTAAATTTCGACCACGAGGAAAGAAGATTACCACACTTAGTTATGTCCTGAAGCTTGCTCTCCCACCATACGAGAGTGGTGCCTTCCAACCGAAGAGAAGCCAATTGCACTTTAACCTCCTCTTCATCAATATGTTAGACACAACAATACACTTCAACCTGTCGAATCCAATTATCTATCTTTTCAGGATTAACATCTCGATTAAACATAGGTAAAGAAAATTTTACATCGAGCTTTAATAATGGTTTCTTAAAAGAGGATTTATGGCTAGAATGATGAGAATGATGAGAATTCTCAAAGGAAGAAGAAATAGAACTCGAAGTTGAATATGGAGGCTCAAGAGGATCTCCTCCAGCCCCTTGGTTTACTGAAGCATCATCATCTGCATGTGCTTCCATTTTCTTCCCTTTATTCTTCATGCTCTTCCCGTAATCTCCATACATTCGTTCGACCATTTCTAACATGCGATAAAAGACCATGTGAAAGTTATTCTCTTGTTCATCACGCTTGTCCTCTTTTTCCATTTTCTTCCTTCTGGATGCATGGCCAACTTCGGGATTGAAAGTATTAAGATTTCCTTCAGCCTACTTATGCTTGTCCCTAGTAATCATTCACACTCAACAATTCAAGTCAAATATGACTACTCTGATACCAACATGATTGAGGATCTTTTCATCGTGACTTATAAAGAATTGCATTAAATGAGCATAAATTAAAGTGCACCATTAAAGAAGGGGAAACTCAAAAATGAAGAGACATAAGCATCAGATCTGAACACAAAAAATTGATAACGGAGTTCATCCCTAATGGACTACGTCTCTGGGTCCTGCTCTCAAATGGGTAGGCTCATTCATTAACTCAGCAAAAGAATTTGGAAAAATACATAAGTATAGCTCATTCTAAAATCAAGCTGCAGAAATAATGCTCAGATTAGAAACAGACAAAACCACTAAATTTGTGGTGTCGAATTACCCAAAAATGACTGTCTCCATGCCTTGATTCGAATATGGCACGCCTAGGCCCAAGTAGAATTTTGTCTCGGTTTTCATGCCCTCTACAACCTACAATAATGACAGTCCTACCTCGTAAAACATGCCCAGGTTCGTATGGTCCACACCCCCCTCTAGCTGGTGAAAAATCGTCTTAAATAGTAACTGGGAAGACAGATGTTCCAACGAAACCGTTAGGCGGATTGGTTATTGGTGCTAAAGTTAAAGCATTGTATGTGGGGGAGGTCCCGAGGTCAAACCCGCAGGCCTCCCATTTTGGTTCTTTGGTTGTAACCTCTGTTATACTTGGTTGGCTGCTTCTAGATGTGGTAGTTGTAGCTAGATATGACGGGACCTCCACCACATTTGGTGGGGTCCTGTCATATATTTTTTTTTGAATTTTCGGTCACGAGCCCTCCTTGGGCATTTCAGGGGTGCCACGTGGTGCCCACTGATTGGTCCATGTGGCATCTGTTGATTGGACCACTTGGTCACTAATGTCACCTCCACGTAAACCATGTACAAGACATGTGTCACCTTCTGGGTGGTGCCACGTGGTGTCACCTAGGGGCGCCAAGTGGCACTTTTCTACTAGTCCACATGGAGCCCTGAAAATCCTATTTCCAGGTGACACATGGCAACCTCTAGTGCTGCCACATGGCATGCTAAATTCAACAGCCATCATGGTAACTTCATCTTGTCATGTCAGCTACTGATGTCAGCAGTACAGATGATGATGTGACCCATGTTGACTTGCCATGTTTGACCACAAATTTGACTTTGAATATCTTTCAATCTATAACTATGTTTGATGAGCAGTTTGCGTCGTTAGAAATATTGCGACATGCTCTTCACGATCATGCCATTTTAAATGAGTTTTGGGAACTTTGAATTTTTTCCCTTTCTCTGTCTCTTGGAGCCATTTTGAGAGTTATGAGTTGCCTCTATGAATTATGAGTTGTTCTTAGCCTTCTCTGGATCCTTTTTGGATCAATATCCTTCTGGTACTTTGATTTAGTTGTAGCATCTACGGGTTCTGGTACATTTTCCTTGATGAATATTGCAAGGTAATTCTCTTCAAGAATGAATGCAATCCTATACTTCCAGGCACGGAAGTTATCCACGCCTTCTAATTTGTCAACAAGCTTGGTGCTTGCAGACATCTTGACCTGGAGTTGGGAAAATGAATAAAAATTGAAAATGCTCAAAAATTAAATATGAACTTACCAGAAGGTGCGCTTGGCTTAGGTGAGTAGGTTGGTGCAGTCTGTTTTCAAAAAATCCAAATTTTACCCCTTGAAATTAGGCCTGCGCAAATCTGGATTGGTACTTCTGGTACTGGTACTAGTTCTGGTTTCCTGGTTTTCTGATTTTCTAATACCAGCGAAAAATAGGGTTTCACTCTCTGGAGGCTTTGGGCACTGAAAAGGTGTTCTTAAGCTTCCAATGAGTTCACTAGGCTAGGGCACACTTCCCTAGATATTTTTTAGGCTGAAACTCTCTTCCAACAAAAATCCCTAATTTTCTTGTACGACAATAGTGATTTTTTTGGTTACCTAGTGAAAGATGCTCTATTCAGTCAAGCTCTGAAACCATGTTAAATTTAGAGCTATTATTAAGTTCTTTTCAATTTACTAGACAATAATAGCATAAGAAGGATCACTGAAAGAAACACAATCACAAGGTACACAACATTTACCATGGGAAACCCTCATGGGGGAGAAAACCCAGAAAAAAAATTCCTTAATATAGATTGCAAATATAATGCAAAGTTATTAAACCAAACACTAGAGAATATCCAAGAATGAGAAATGTGCCTCTTTCTTCTCCTTCTTCTGGCAGCTGGATCTTCCTTCAAACTTGTGCACTAGATGAGTGACTTGAGTGAGTGAAAGAATGAGGTGCTAGCCTCTCTTATTTATACTAGTTGAGGAGCGCTAGGGTGGTGTCTCTTCATTAGGCAGGGCCGACTTCTCCAACTAGTGGCTAAAACCACTTTAATTAGCCCTAGGGGCCGACTTCTCAATTAGGCTCACTTAATTAGGGTTTGACCAATCGACAAGAGGGGATTTGGTCATACATAAGTCCCGACACAATCAATCCACAAAAGGGGATTGATCTATAAGATAATAACTCAACAATAAGTAGAATATACTTTGCAGTTACAACATTTCAACAATTTTATGCCCATGAGATATTTTGTGTGTACTCTTATGAGTTTTCAATAATTTTATACTTTAATATAAAAGGGCTTAATAACATTATTAGTAACTTAAATATTAAATTAGGATTTTGTTATGATTTTTTCATTTTTATTGTTATAAATATGTGTTCCCCCCCTCTCATATGTATCTCTTTTCATTTTATCAATACAACTAACCATATTAGTGTTTATTGAAGATATCTTCTTCCATTTCTTGAATTTGCAAGTATAATCTACCTTTGGTGTGCAAGCATCCCAACTCTTTTCCTTGTTTGTGCCCCTTAATTTTTGTTTTTTTTATTTTGATTATTTCAAATTTCAAATATTAGTTCTATTTTGGATATTGGAAAACTACAAGTTGGTTTTATAGGTTTAATTTACTTTCACTATTGTCGTGTGTTTCTTTTTTTCACAAAAATAATGTTGAAGAGGAAACCTCAATATGTCACTAAGGAAAAGTTGCAATAAAGCTTCATGAATTTTGTAGAAGTTATAAACGAGATTATATAGATGCAATCCCTAGAAAAAGGGCCCATGGAACAGGGTCTAGAGTATTCATTCTTTAATTACAAGAGTTCTAAGGAGGAAGAAGAGTAGCTAAACCCTTTCAAAATGAAAGGTAATACCATTCCAAGATCATTAGTGACACAAAACCATCAATACCTAGTTTAAACCTATATATGAAGATCCCACAATAGATATTTGTGGAAGTGGAAGTGAAAAAATGGTTAAGCAAGATCTAGTTAGTATTCAAGTTGAAACACATTTTTTACCAACAGGACAAGTTGGATATGGCACTATAGAATTAGGATGGATCATCCCATACCTTTGATGCAAGATGGATTGCTAAAACCCCGAAAGGATATTTTAGCAATTTTCAAGATGCATTAATTTGCAATGAAGTTCATAACTAGGATGAGACTAATGATGTCAACTCCTACACTATTTCTAGAAGGGATTGATCATTAGAAAATACATTGAAAAGTTTCAATTCCTCAAGCCCATGGCCAAACATTTTGAATATTTGGTGCATGACATATGTTTCAAATCTATGGATAGAAATTCATGATGAAGTTAAAAAGTTTGAATCGGTCTCTTTTGAAAGAGTATTAATATAGCTAGAAGAGTCTGGAGTCATGTTGAAGCTATTAAAAGGAAAATACTTGGCTCTAGTAAAAGGGGTTATATAATGATAAAAGGTCCAAGGAAGAGGGAAAGTATGAAAAGTCAAAAATCAAATCCCCTAGTTCTCAATCCACCCCAAATCCTAATACCCCACGATCAAACCTATATCATAAATGCTTTCAACCCTGGTTTAAGAATCATGTCTACAGCACTTAAAAGATGTTTTTTGTTTGAAGACCTACACAAGTGTAAATCTAAATATAAATGTGAAGAGGATACTCTTCATGAACAACCTAATGATGACTCCAATGCATAAGACCAATCCTCTCTCTCATTAGAAACATGAAAACATTTACTCTCTCTCACTATAATGATTGGGTCGGGTAGACTTGAACCCTTGAAGTTATATTCCCATAATAAAAACAAAGGGTCCTTGTTATGGTTGATATGGTATTACATTGACTATTATTTATAAGAAACAAGTGAAATGTTTGGGCCTCCATATTGATACCTCTAAACACTTTCCCGTCAACTTCCAATGTAATAAATATATCTAATGTGAAGGTTTGGTGCAAAGGGTGGAACATACTATGGAAAACTTTAGCCTCAATGTTGATTTTTATGTCATATATGTGAGGTTAGATGTTGTTTGGGATATTTAATGGATTATTTCCAAATGTAACGAATCCACTAACCACTAAGAGAAATTCCTCTCATCCACAATATGGATGTGAAGTCACTCTCAAAGTGATAGAACCTAAAATCATCTAAAGTGTGGATTGAAAAATACATATCTAAAATTTTCACAAGAGTCACTTTGGATGCATGGTGACGGGGGAAGCTCCCTATTAACAAAATTGTATTCCATACTTATCTACCTTACTCCAAAATTATAAGGTGAACTTACATAATATGTTTGCATAGCATCCACCAAATAGGAGTATGAAGCATGTTATTGAGTTTGACCCCACTAAATCTCCTCCAGTGGTATATCCTTATCAATGTGCATATCCTCATAGCTTTGAGATTGAAATGCTTATGCAAGAATTTATGGAAGCAAGGATTATAAATCTTAGTGGCATTCCTTATGCTTATTATGTGATTATTATAGAGCACTTATTCAGATCACTTGTAATGATCCCAAGCCAAATTCTTTCTTGGAATCACTAACTACTA
>CBVK0100413535.1:0-19577 GCA_900067695.1 Picea abies
TTACATCCGAATACATTGATCTACCTATGTGCGGGTTAGGACCTTAACAGAGATTGTGATACATGAATTTAAGACATACCCCAATGCTAAACCCGTCTGACACCGCCTTCATCTAGTTCACCCACATAAAGCAGCTGCTATCAAGCTTGAAGTTGAGAAACTTCTTAAAGCCAGCTTTATTTATCCGGTGGCTCTCACAGACTGGGTTTCCAATCTTGTCCTGATTGACAAGAAATAAGGCACCATTCGTGTATGTGTTGATTATAGGGATATCAACAAAGCTTGTCCCAAAGACAACTTTCCTACCCCCTTTGTCAATCAGATTGTCGACGATTGCGTCGGAAGTGAAATATTCTCTCTCATGGATGGTTTCTCCGGGTATAATCAAATCAACATTGTTCCCGAGGATCAACATAAGACTGCTTTTATTTTTCCTTGGGGTACTTTTGCCTATCGGAAACTTCCTTTCGGTCTCAAGAATGCTGGCGCAACTTTTCAATGTGCTATGTCTTATGCTTTCCATGATATCAAGCACATAGTTCAACCATATTTGGAAGATTTACCTTCTCATTCAATGCACCGAGTCAATCACCCAACCCACCTCTGAGCCATTTTCATTCGCTGTCGGTTCTATCGCATACGTTTGAATCCTCATAAGTGCATTTTCTGCGTAGAATCCGTCCGTCTTCTAGGTTTTATCATTTCATGTCAAGGGATCCGGGTGGATCCTTTAAAGGTTGAGGCGATCCTTAATCTCCCTCCTTCTTCTACTCTTCATCAGTTACAAAGTTTGCAGGGGAAAGAAAACTTTCTTCATCGTTTTATCCCAAATTATGCCGAGATAACTCATGGATTTACGCGACTCCTCAAAAAGGATTCAGAGTTCATCTGGGATACCATCGCCAACAATGCTTTTGAAGCTTTGAATTTGTCCCTAACGCGTGCTCCGCTTCTCTTTTCCCCCGATTATAGTCGTGATTATTTCCTCTACCTTGCTGCCTCAGATAACACCATTGGTATGGTTCTCGTCCAAGAGGATGACGCTAACGACGAACATGTTATCTACTACTTGAGTCGAAGTCTAACACCTACTGAAATCAAGTATTTACATGTCGCAAAACTGGCATTGGCTACCATCCAAGCCATCCAACGCTTCTGGCACTATATCCTCTCATGCAAGACTACAGTGATTTCTCATTGCAGCCCTATGCAACACATTCTCACCCATCAATTGCTAGGGGCGTAAATACTCCAAATGGATTGTGATACTCCAGGAGTTTGATTTGGAATTTGAATGCGCCAAGTCTAATAAGTCCTTAGTATTTGCTGAGTTGATATGCCACTTTCCCCATTCTGTAACGAAAAATGTAGCAGCTGATTCATTACCCAATGAATCTCTTTTCCTTATTAGCATTGATGATCTTTGGTATGGTGATATCATTATATATCTACAAACCCAGACTTTCCAGCCAACTTTGTCCAGTACTGAACGACGTCGAATACGATACTAATCTCGTCAATAAATTATCCTCGCGGATACTCTTTATCATCAGGGGATTGACTCTGTTTTTTTATGTTGTCTAACATTCGAAAAACCTGAGAAATCTCTGAATGACTGCCATTCTAGAGCCTGTGGTGGTCATATGTCTGGGTATGCTACTGCCCAGAAGATCTTACGAGCAGGGTATTTTTGGCCTTCATTATTTAATGATTGCATCATCCCCGTTCAAAAATGCCATGCTTGCCAGATCTATAATAACAAGATACGGTCACATCCTACTCCTCTTCACCCTATGGTCTCAGTTGGTCCCTTTGTGAAATGGGGAATCGATTTCATGACATGTCACCCTCACTTAGCCGGGGGGCATGGTTACATCATTGTAGCCGTTGATTACTTTATGAAATGGGCTGAGGCGATGCTGACATTTGACAACATTGGAAAGACCACAACATTATTCATTTTTAATCACGTCATAGCTTGTTTTGGTGTTCCCCAAGCTATCGTCACTGATCACGGTAGCCACTTTAGGAATTTTATGATGTCTGAACTTACTGAAAAGTTGGGTCTTCGCCATGATAACTCAACACCCTATTATCCACAAGCCAATGTCCAAGTCGAAGCGATTAACAAATTTCTCATAACTATGCTTCGACGAATGATAGGGATTCATAAAACAAGTTGTCACACAATGTTGTTTTCAACATTGTGGGCGTACCGGACATCCGTCAAGTCTGCTACTGGGTTTACACCTTTCCGGTTAGTCTATGGTGTGGAAGCCATTCTCCCTATTGAATGCGAGATACCCTCTTTAAAACTAGTTGTTGAACTCCTACCCAACACTTCTGCTGAGGAAGAACATCTATTGTATCTTATGCCATTAGACGAAACTCGACACGATGCCACCCTAGTCATATAAGCTCAAAAAAATGTGTCAAGGCCCAATACAACAAGCATGTCAAGCCTCACGTTTTCTCTGAAGGTGATCTTGTTCTTATCTATGAACAAGATTGAGATATGTTAGGAGCTGGAAAATTTGAAGCCATGTGGCGAGGTCCTTATATCGTTCGACGAGTTTTGGAAAAAGGATCTTATGAGTTGGTAGATTACGATGGTGTCCCTTTGAGTGAACCTAGGAATGGGTTGTACTTGAAGAAGTACTATGCATAAAATCATCTGTGCACGAGTACTTGTATTTTTATTGTACCATACTTCTTGTGTGTTACTATAGCTTGCTTTTGTCGTTATCTAGTCTCTACCCTTATGTGACATTATGTTTTATTTCCAGATGTCGGAGTCTTCGCTACCCTATATTGGCTTTACTGATGGCACTAGCTGTAGTACTCAGAACCTTTCTTTCGCTGCATGGGCAATTTACACCCCTACAAACGAACTTGTCTCCTTACGAGGTGTGTGTATCGGCCGTGCGACCAACAATATTGCAGAGTATAGCGCCGTTATTGAATTATTGGTTGATGCTATCTCACTCGGAATTCGTCATTTGGTTGTGCGACTCGATTGACAGCTTGTAGTACTACAGTTAAGTAATGTCTATACTATTCGAAGTCCTACTTTGTTATGAGTGTATTTATGAATTCGCCTCTTGGAACGTTATTTTGATTACATTGAATATCAACATATTCCTAGATGTCTAAATACATTAACAGATGCATTGGCTAATTATGTATTAGACAGACATTTGAATCATTTATAAATCAATCACATCAATATTCACACAACACATGATAAACCAGTAGAAGTCGTCTGTATATATAATGATCAAAAGAGTTTTTTACAAAAAGTTTTGTCCGAAGACCAAAATGTCAAAATCTGAAGCTCATAGCTTCTACAAAGTGACATCATGGATGACGTTCACGGTAACACACGACTACCCAGGCAACTCGACGGAGTAGTCGACTCATGGATCCTGGCACTCCTACAGTATGACACTGATCGCGTCATGGAACCTCTTCAAGAGGCATGTTTGGAATACCTGCGGTCAGGCCCTCTAGATTTTGTTCCACTACTTGATAATCCTCGGCATATTGTGGCACTACTACTACCTCTCCTCACCGCTGAATGGGAGAAGTACCAGGAGGTCGATAAGGTCCAACATCTGTGTCATCAAAAATGAATTTTGTATTTAGTCTTTGGATGAACATATAAAAAACATTTGAATATGATTAAAATTCACAAAAACATTTAAAAAGGATAAAATGTGTGTACTTCTTACCAAGTTCCCCCCACTGAGCATCCTCTGTTAGTACTAAGTCTGGATCTCCTCGGAAATCCAACCTGGCATAAGCATAATCGTCAACCATCAACATCTATGGTTGAATCCAGTCAAAGAAGGTATCATCATACTTGATGATCGGTCCAGCTACGTGCCGGGCCATGAGTCGACACCATATCAACATCCTTGGATCCCTGGGAGCTGGTAAATTCCACTGAACCTACAGCCTTAGTAATGGAACCCTCTCAAGGAAGAAGGACACCAACAAAGATCCGTACCCGAATTGCTTCAGGTCACCTCATCTGCATTTGGTCAACTGCTTTTTCATACTACGCAGCACTGCATCTGCCCAGTTGAAAACCCGAGGTTCAGTACACTCTATCGCATGCTGGAATTAACTCTGTAGCACCATGTGAGGAGAAGATCTCCCCACCATCTGAGATATGGTGAACAAGATAGTAAGAAGGGTCAAATCCTGTACCCCCCAAATAGCTACTTTTCCTTTCTTCCTCTCTGCCTCGGGAACACAGTGTATGCGACAGTACTCACTCATGGGTAGCCCACCACCTCTGCTACCAGTCAGGCTCACATAGTGCCCAAACTGTGACATTCCAGTCAAAAAGTAAATGTCCTCAATATCTAAGGACAGTGTGTGGACCCCCACATGAAATACCTGCTGATTGGGATCCCACATACGCACAAGGTACTCTAATAATCTGACTTGGGCCCTCATGCCCGAGATACGAAAGTACTTCAGAAGGCCACAGTTTCTCAAAGAAGCAATAGTGGGTGGATTATTTCCAGCAATAGCATTGTCTTCTTCGTGCTCCCTTTCGTGTCATTCAAGAACCATTTTGATGGCCAATTACCTGCATTAACAACTCTATTCATTAATTGGTTCTTTTCTCATTGAGTAAAATTTTAAAATTTTTTGTGCTTTATGGTTCTTGCAGGTGCCCTTTGGGCACAGTGTGAGAACCTCGTAGGCTGCTGTGGGCTTACCTGCGAGAATGCCCCATTCCCGCAGGTCCCGTGTAGCCCACCTGCGAGAATGGCTGAGCGCAATTAGGGCTCATAAAATCAACTCAAAAATGAATTTTTAACCAATGAAAATGCAAAATTAAACCATGAAAGAGTAGAGTACAAAGAGCCTACCTCACTGTCGCTGATGGCTCGACAAATGGATGCTCATAACTCCCGCGATCTGATGCCGAACTTTGAGGGTAAAAGTGGGGTTTTTGGGCTCAAATAGTGGAAAAGTGAAAATGATATGGTAAAAAGAGTTTTACTCTTTTTTATTTACTTTTACCATGTTTTTTGGTTTTTTAATAATTATTTATTTATTAAACCCTAATTCCTAATGCCCTTTTCAGTGTAACTTTTGTAGGCATAACGACTTTGATGGTCATGTACCGGGATGCAGACATAATTTTTCTTTTTCCATTGCATGTTTTGATTGCTTTTTATGGTTTTTGTATAAAACCTTGAGCGTTCTCTTTGTCCATTCTTGTGCTCGAAAATACATGAGAAAACGATTGAGCATACTTTTATCACTTTTTCGGGCTCAACAAGGTTATACAAAAAAGGAACCCCCCTGGAGTCCTCTTTAAGCTCTTTTCAGACTCTCTAAACATGAAAAGATAGCCGAGCGACCTTACTATTTTTATGCTTGATAAAGTATTTGAAGAAAGTGTCTGGTGAGTGATAATTTATCTCTTTTTCGGTCTCATTGGACTATTTTACGAAAAAGGAACTGAGAGAGTTCTTTTTTCAGTGTTTTTCCAGACTCTATAATCATGAAAAACCTTCGAGTTTTCTATCTCCGGACTCATTAAACAAACATTGACATACCCGTAATGGGACCGAACCACTCCTTCTTAGGGTTCGTTAAACATACTCTGAAGGATAAGCTTATATCAACACGCATATGCTATCCTCCTCAAGATTGTGTAAAAATAAAGAGATACTCGCCAGAAATGGTGGGGGGAAATTTGGGAAAGGGATATGTTTTCATCTTCATATTGATTGGCAGTAAGTGTCGCTCTTGAACATGACACCCCCTATTCATCATTTGAAGCCAGTTTGGGAAATCCATTTGTCTCTGATTCGATTTGCTACAAGGTCATTCCCTATGTCATCTTTGAGTCAATGCTACTAAATCATTGGTTGTGTCGTTCATATGTTCAAGAGAAGTCCATCTGAAACCTCTATTGAGTCAGCCATCTGTAGTTGTCCATTCTCTCCGTGTCCAGTCCAACTTACATCATACTCTATTTCACCTTCAAAATCTGTTACTCATTTCGTGTCATTGATGGGGGATACATCAAGGCCCTCCTGTGACGAGTTTTGTTCCATCGACTTCAGCTCATTATCCGGAATCAAGACTTAGAAATTCTTTAGTACCTTGGAGCTTGCATGCCTCAATGGCAGGTTTCCTCACTTTTGACAGTGGGTTTACATCATTGACCCCTGATCGAAAGATTCCATCGAATGTTCGACTACAACTCATTCATTCACACTCTATGGATTGTACTAGAGTACCTTGGGAGTCATTGACATCAATGGTGATTTCCCTCGCACTTGTTAACGGTTTCATCAATGACCGGTAATCAAGTGGTTTCTGCCATGTTCGACTTCAACACATGTAATCACATGGTTAGATTTGTACTTTGGGCGATGAGATTGAAGACCCTGGATATCATCTCTTTGTCTAGGTTGCGATGGAGAATGTATAATCTGTGACATATAGATCCACTGTGTATGTCTCGTGGCTATGTCGTCTCAATTTGAATTTTTTTGCATAGATCCACAGTGTATTCCTGGTGGCTATGATATATTTTGATGGCATGGATCCACAATGTATGATTGGTGGCCATGACCCATGTCTACAATTTTCATCCGTCTGTGATCTGAGTATGGGAATTCCTATCTCAGAATTGGTATATATGATATTCTGCAGATGCTTGGTTGTTTGTAGGTTTCTGATTAGGTGTGCTCCTAGTTTCTGACACACACATGCAGCTTACAAAGTCTTTTGGTTGTCACCGATTCGAACCTCATACTTTGGGGGGCATTTTGTTACCCATGATTTTGGTCATCATGATGGTGTATTAATGATGGTGTACTCAGGCTCTTCATAAGAACTTTCTCCTGAGAAAAGTTATTTTCATCTCTTCCCAGAAAACTCACTTTTGAAGAGAGTTCGCAGGCTGCTAATATATTAGGGTGCGAGAATGACCCATTCTTGCAGGATACCTTAGGCCAGGGTGCGAACTTCTCGCACTGTGTTGAATATCCAGGGTGCGAACTCGTCCTAAAGCATGGAAAAAGATGAATTCTCGATGTTTCTAGAAGGGAATATTCTAGAAGAATGGGTTGGCATTTGAATGGTTATCCTTGTGCTGGATTCCCTGATATTTTGGGATCATTCTTATCCAAGTAACTATCTCATTCTCTCCTATATATTGAGGGAATTCTCATGGAAAAGGTTAAGCAATATTCATTGGAGAATTGGTGAAAGAATTGTGTGAAGGACTTAGCTTGAACAACAGCTTGGAGACTCTAGCAAGTCTATCAAGAGGATTTGATCTTCTTCATGCAAGGATTGAGCAAGTGTGTGTGTGTTGGAGCCAAGAGCTATCGAAAGGAAGCTTGCAACATCAAGGCTATTAGGTTGTAATCTTTACTTTCAATTAATATGATATAGTGGCATGTCCCTTTCCCATAAAGCTATTCTCATTTTATTGTGTAATTCCTTGATCATACACATAAGTTGACAGTTGAATATATTGTGCTATCTTCACTTTGGTTGGTTTGTGTTGTCTTGGTCTTGACCTCACGAGAGCACCAGAGTGAAGCAAGAGAAACAAAGACTCTAGGAAGCGATAATAAGGTATGTTATTTGTTTCTTCCTCCTAGTCAATTCAATGGTCAAAAATTAGGGAAAGAGTCATGTCCTATCTTGTTTTGTTCTAGATCCAGGTGGATCTAGGGAGATCTGTTAGTGTCCGCACTTACCGATTAATCCGATAACAATATGTAGGCATTTTTTCCATTTTTGTATCTATCGATGGTAGAGCAAAGCTCTCAATTGTAAAGCTTTAACAACGCTTCTGGTTCTCTAGTTATGTATCTGTATGTAAGATTTCTTGTTTAATAACAGACAACTTTCCTTTTCCATCTGGTTTTTCATCTCATACCGAGGGATTTCATGATTGACTGATTCACATGAATCATTACGACTGAGTTATGATAAAGGATTTATTGTAGCACTATTGTATTCTCCGGTTTTTATGCATCTAAATTTAAGAGGTTCTTCTGTTCAGGTTTTCTCTCTACAGGTTGTTAGAAACCTGATGTTTATGACAGACCTTTGCATTTCTCTCATAGAAGTCTTCCTCTTATTCACCATTACTACAACTTATTGTTTGAATTTTAACTAAGACCTCACCTGCTTGTGCATGTTCGTCCTAGTTTCTGAGTTGGAATGATATCGTTCTGAGTTTTCTTCCATTCGATCACCCTCCATAAACAAATTGTGACATAAACTGATGGGCGTCAGGCTCTGCTCTTGCTGCAATCCAGGAGTGACTTTTGTCGCCAACATTTTCTGGCACCGTTGGCGGGGACAAAGTTTAAAATTTTCCCTAGGATTGAATGACAATGATCCTCTGATTCTGAAGATACTTCAAGCATCAGAGCCCTTGAATATTGCTACTGTGCACCTGGTGACTTCATTGAGATGACTCCACTGTGGAGAACCTGCCATTTTAGTTGTGGCTTCCAGAGGTAGACACACGTGGTCCCATCAACAACTACCTCTAGCCATGCCTGAAGCTGATCCGAAGCTGATTATTAGAAAAGGAAAAAATTTTGAAGGAGAAACTGTCGAACCAGGTAAATTTCCATCTCCTTCTGTAGAAACTCCATTTTCTTATCCTCAGCTTCGTAGCAAATCTTTTTCTGAAGCCTCCCGTTTCCTGAATTTCGGAAGTGTTCCTGCCGAGTATTCTCCTCCTGGTCTGGAATTAGAGGGAGAAACCCTTGTCATTCCCCTCTCACTTGAAAGCCTATTTCCATTATCCCCTGTTCAAGCTCCTTCTCCTCCAAGTTCTCCTCCACCTAATATCCCTATGGCAAGAGAAAATTCCCCCATGACCAGAATGGAGGCTATTATAGCCACTAGGTACTCTCCCCTTTTTCTACCTTAGCCTCTCAATGCCCTTCCAGCAGATGGTTACCTCAAGAAGCTACCCAAGTTTACAGGCGAGGGAGACATAACTGCAGAAGAACACCTCGAAGCCTTTTACAGTTTTACAGATGATCATGTTATCATGCATGCAGATGTATGGATGAGGATTTTCGTCCATAGCCTTGAGGGTGAGGCTAGGAAATGGTTTAGGGCCCTGCCTCCTGGATCTATTGGTGGGATTGAGGCTTTGGATAATTCCTTTTTGACACAGTGGGGAGACAAAAAAGAATTCATGTATTACATGACAGAGTTTGGGTCTTTGAAGAGAAAACAAGGAGACTTTGTTTCTGACTTCTCCAAAAGATTTAACAAAATGTACAATAAAATCCCCACTAATATTAAGCCCTTAGAATCCTTTGCAAAGATCACTTATGCTAGCGCTTTTGATCCCTATTTATGCCTCTTGTTGAGGGAAAGGAGAGCCACCACTCTAGCTCACATGCAGGATGCAGCCATAGAAGTAGAGTCTAATATATTGCCTATTGACCAACTCAGGAATAAGGCTAACAGAGACATATCCAGGAGAAGAACTGAAACCTCCTCATCCCATTCCTCTCCCCTTCACCTTCAGATGGATGAAGTAACTAAAGTGATGAAATCTCTTTCGGCTAGGATGGAAAGGTGGGAACTAGAGGGGAAGCCCATGTATAGAAATCCCCATAATACTGACAACAGAGGTTTCAGGAGGCCTGGTAACAATGTGCCACAAGATTTTCCAAGGGAACAAAGGAGAAAAGACAGAGATGATCAGAGGATTCAGACCCCTCTCCAAAATAACCTAGATGCTCATGAGGAAGGAGAGGAGATGGATGAGCTCGACCTTGAAATTCACTACATTGAGGACACTTCCCCTTTTCCCCATTTAACTCAATCTGCATATGAAGAATCCCTTATCACTACTCAAATCAACGAGTTGAGTAAAGGGGAAAAGGCCGACAACACTCCTAACAGATACCATCTCAGGTCAAATAAGAAATAAGAGAATTTTGATAGCCAAGATTAGCCTCGCATAATAGAAAGGCCTACTAAGCCTGCAACAGTCACTACTAAAGAAAATAAAGCTTAGAATACTTCAAAAACAACCAAGGAACCTGTCTTTGAGGCAAGAGAACCTCCTAATCCTCTCTCCTCCATTAGTTTTGAGCATGAAATTCATAAGATTAGGATTCCTGTACCCCTCTCAAAACTAGTTAAAAATGAAGATTTCAAAAGGTCCCTCTCCAAACTGCTACAATCTGAGCCCCCCCAGCTTTCCACAGACTCAATAAATCTTCAGGATGAGAAGCCAGTAGTCATCCTAGGTCCCATGATAGAAGACAGAGATGACTCATCCCCTCCCTTCTACACATCCCTGAACATACATAATAAAGTGTTGCATAATTGCCTCATGGATTCATGAGCTTCCCACAACCTTATGCCCAAAACAGTCATGGAAGAATTGGGATTGGAACTGACAAAGGATTATCATGATTTGTACTCTTTTGATTCAAGGAGGGTGCAATGCCTTGGATTTATCAAAGACTTGGTGGTCTCTTTATTTTAGCTACCAATGAAGAATGTGGTCATGGACATTGTAGTAGCTGATGTTCCTGCCAAGTTCGACATGCTATTGCCAAGATCTTGGATTAAAAACCTTGGAGGAACTTTAAAAATGGATCTCACATATGCTACCATTCCAGTCTTTGGAGGGGAACACAGGAGGTTGTACAGAGAAGCCTAGCTGGACTACACTGTTAATGATGAGGAAAACCCCACTAATCACCCTATCTTTGCACTAGACACTGATTTTTGATCTAGTTTATTGCAGTTCACTAATGCTCCTGAAGCCCCTTTTCAAATTAGACGATAGCCCCCTTTTAATCACGAGATGCCTCCTCCAACCACCTTTGTTTGGAAGATGTTTTTCGACGAGGCTTTTTCTAGAAAAGGTGTTGGTGTTGGAGTGGTGTTGGTGTCACCTTGCCAGGAAACCATATGCCTGTCATACAAGCCAGAATTTAAATCCACCAATAATGTGGTAGAATATGAAGCTCTGGTTCTGGGTTTAAGGGCTGCAAAAGAAATGGGAATAGAGGGGATAACAGTATTCGGAGATGCTGAGTTGATTATTTGGCAAGTTAGAATTGCTTATCAGACTAAGAATCCTCGGCTCAGGAGTTACAGAGATGAGGTGTGGGACCTAATTGATATTTTCTTCTCAACTTTCAACATTTCTTTTATTCCAAGAGAGGAAAATACTTTGGCTAATTCCTTAGCTATCTCAGCTAGTCTGTTCAAGATCCCTCTGCCGCCTAAGATCAAATATGATGTTGAGTTAAGATATAGGCCATCTATGCTAGACAATATCAAGCAATGGAAGGTATTCGAAGACGATCTTGAAATTAAAAAGTTTCTTTAGTCTGTCGATGAATTTTCTACATTACACATTGATCAGGATCCTCATCTCGAAAGTCACCCTCATCCTGAGGTATTTTTAAATAAAATTGCTAATCACCATATCATTCATTTACCTAGCAATCACATTTTGAAGGGACTAGTCCCTTTAGAAATATTGTTAGATGGGAATGATGTGGCAGTAAAGGGTAGGGTTTCAAATGAAGAAGCTGATACAGCTGAGTGCAACATTGGTACATAGGAGGAGCCTAAGTTTGTCAAGTTGTCAAGTAGCCTGACCAAAGAACAGAGGGCTGAATATACTAAGTTATTAAGATAATTTGTTGATGTGTTTGCATGGACCTATGAAGACCTCAATACATATGAAACATCTTTCATTGAACATAAGATCCCACTGAAGGAAGAGGCTAAGCCATTTAGGCAAAAGATAAGACAGATAAATCCCATGTTGCTGCTTGTCATGGAGAGAGAAGTGAAAAATTTATTAGATGCCCAAATTATTGTCCCCTTAAGATATTCTGAATGGGTGGCCAATCTGGTCCCAGTAAGGAAGAAAAGTGGAGAAATGAGGCTTTGTGTTGATTTCAGGAACCTAAACAGGAGCTCAAAGAAAGACAACTATCCTTTGCCCAATATGGAACACATATTGCAGAGGGTAACTGGTGCATCTAGGATATACATGGTTGATGGTTTTTCTGGCTATAATCAGATATCAGTCATGCCCAAGGAAAGAGAAAAAACAACCTTCACCACTCCTTGGGGTATGTTCATGTATGCCAAAATTCCTTTTGGATTAATGAATGTTGGAGCAACATTTCAGCGAGCCATGGACATAGCCTTCGTTGGGGAGAAAGATCAGTTTGTGGTGATGTATATGGATGACATCACAGTCTTCTCCAGGTCTGATAAAGAGCACCATTGTCACTTAAGAAAGGTTTTCTTGAAATGCCGAAAGTTTGGCCTTTCCTTAAATCCCAAGAAATCTTTGTTTGCCATGGAGGAGGGTGAGCTTCTAGGCCATATAGTATCAGCAGAGGGAGTGAGAATTGATCCCAGCAGGGTAGAGGCAATTCAAACCCTGCCACTTCCCAGGTCTAAAAAAGAGGTCCATGCTTTTTAGGGAAGATTAACTTTCTGAGAAGATTCGTCTCAAATTTTGCTGAGTTGGTGAAACACATCACAACCATGCTCAAAAAGGGAAGTGAAGTAAAATGGACTGCTGAACCCAGGAAATCTTTTGTCCAAATAAAAAGGGCATTGACTGAGGCTCCTGTGCTGATTAGTCCTGATTATTCCAAGGATTTCCTAGTTTTTTCTTTTGCTTCTTTTGATACAGTAGTAGCGGTCTTATTGCAGAAAAATGAGGAAGGGCGAGAGCAACCCATTTCCTTCTTCAACAAGGCATTAAGGGATGCATAAATTAGGTATGAGATCATGGAGAAACAAGATTATGCCTTAGTAAAAGCTCTCAAATCTTTCAGAGTCTATGTCATGCACTCAAGGGTGACTGTATACGTTCCTTTAGCCTTTGTGAAAGACATCCTTATACAGCCTGACATAGATGGGAGAAGAAGTAAATGGATTGCTAAGATCCTTGAGTTTGACTTGGAGATAAATCCCACCAAGTTAGTTAAAGGGCAGGGTTCAACCAAGATGCTGGATGAATCCAATTACAGGGCCTTGGGGGTTAGCTTCATTAATGCTTGCTTAGAAAATCAGCAAGCTGAGTCGTCCAGCCAAATCTCTCAGGGTGGTTCTTCACTAGCAGAATGCACTTGGTACATAGACATTTTGTACTTTCTACAAGAGTTGAAGCCTCCTGATGGAATGGGAAAAATAAAGGCAAGAGATTTAAAGCTCAAGGTGGTCAGGTATTTCCTTATTGACCAAGCCTTGTACTGGAGAGACCCTCTAGGGGTGTTTCTGACGTGTCTGAACCCACAAGAAGCCCAGAAAGTTATGCTTGATTTCCATAGTGGCCTTTGTTGAGGTAATCATTTCTGGAAGACCATAGCTCACAAAATTCTCAAGGCTGGGTACTACTGGCCCACCTTATTCACTGATATCCGTAGAGAGGTCAGAGCTTGCATCAAATGCCAGAGGTTCTCAGGAAAGCAGTAGCTCAAATCTCTACCACTGAAGCCTGTATTAGCTTCAACACCCTTTCAACAGTGGGGGTTGGACTTCATTGGAATAATTCATCCTCCTTCAAGTGGCCAGCATAGATGGATCTTGACTACAACAGACTATTTCACCAAGTGGATAGAAGCTGCCCCCACCAGGAATGCTTCACACAAAGTAATTATCAGCTTCCTGGAGGATATCATAACCAGATTTTGATGTCCCAATAGAGTTGTCACTGATAATGATGCTTCTTTCAAATTGAAGCCTCTGGTTAAGTTCTGCGAAATGTTCGAGATTTCACTAATTCATTCCACTCCCTATTACCCTCAAGGAAATGCACTGGTAGAGTCTTCCAATAAAATCCTAATTAAGCTCATTAAAATATTATTGGAAGACAATAAGAGAGCCTAGGATTCAAAGCTCAAATTCTCTCTATGGTCCGATCGAGTGACAATGAAGAAGTCCCTGGGCACCTCACCTTTTCAACTTGTTTATGGGACGGAGGCCATTTTTCCCACTCAGTTCGCTCTACCTGTAGGGAAATTATTTCAAGATCAGGAAGGAAAGCCCGAACATATGGTCAAATGGATTCATCAAATGGTGGAAGTGCAACAAATCATGGAGCAGGTGATGGACATATCTCATGGTCATCAACAGAAGGTCAAGCAAGCCTTTGACAAGAAGGTCAGGAAGAAGGAATTCGATTTGGGTGATTTGGTACTTAAATAGGATGCACCCAGTTAGGATAGGGGACAACACAACAAGTTTGATGCCCTCTGAAATGGGCCCTTCAAAATCTCTGAATCATTCTCAAACAACACTTATAGGCTACAGGATTTGGAGGGCGAAGAAGTTTTCAATGGCCCAGTAAATGGGCATTTCCTGAAAAAATGTTTTTTTTGAGCCTTAGATGGCTCCTCTGTTCTTGTAAATATTTATTTTCTTTGTTTTTGGCTTAATAAATGACTCCATAGCCTAATGACAAGGCACTAGAACTTCAATTGAGTTCTTAGAGCATCATAGGGACAACTCTATCCCCCATGGAGCCTAATGTTAGCACAAATTCTGGTATGGGTCATTTTCTCTCCAAAGTCGAGCCCATGGTGCAAAAGGCAAAGAGGCGGGCTAAAAACATGCTAAAGGGAGATTATTCACAGCCTGTGATAGAAGTGCCCAAGTGCATATCTCAAAAAATCTCATTCTAGGTTCAAGGTCGAGCGAGCGGGCAAAGATCTATTTTCAACGGCTAGGATTCGTTGAAGGAGAAGATCGACGATCAGCGGGAATTTGCGATCATCAAAGTTGCATGAGGAATAACACTGAGGACATCACCTATATAACAGAATTTATTCGAGCCATCGATTTCAATAGAGACATGTGGCATGCGATCGAGCCTAGTTGCGTTTCAGTTACTGGGACTTCAAGAGCGAAGGAGCACGAACTTCCGATGGGCAATTTCCTGGAAGAATCTAATCCGTTGATCATGGAGCAGTCTCAGCCATCCATCAGGGATGACTCTCATTGCATAAATCTAAGGAGCAGGCAGATATGGGCGGTCAGGATCCACACGCCTAGATCTACGGTCAAGATTGGATTCCGGGCCCCCTCCCCATTCTACCTTTAAAGCGGAGGGGTGGGTCTGGAAGTGGCCGTGCATCTATCAATGGCCTGGATTGGGGATCCCAAATCTATGGTTGAGGATTTATTCTGGACCCCCACTTTGAGCGGTCGGGATTGAAGCACCTAAATATATGAACGAGGATTGTTTCCGAACCCCCCTTGTCGTTCTACATTTAACGAAAGGGAGGGGGGGGGTCTGAAATGGGTGGTTTCATGTGGGCCCCCCTTTAACCCCTTGTCACATCTCCGACTCTCTCCTCTTACTAGCTTCTTCCATGTGTCTTCCACTCAGCGCCATTCTGGCCCACCTTATTTCCATTCCCTCGCTCCCACCTGTCATCTCCTGCCAAGTGTTCCTCACTGCATTCTTCCCTCCATTGCAATTTCCCCCATGTCATATTCCTTTCCCCTTTCATCCTCTCCCCTTCTTCCATGTTCCTGTCTCTTGCTCCATGCCACTTCCACCTGTGTCATGTCCTCACTCCCCAACCTGTCACATTGCGGCCTCCTTGTCACCTTCCCGTGGCTCATCGCCTCATCAGCTGGTGTCATAGTTACCATTTCTTTGCCACCTGGTGCTTACCTCAAAACCTCTCGTCTCACCCTCATAGTGTTGATTCCATCACCCCTGTCAGACCCCCAACCACATCCGCCATATGGGTCCCCTCGCAACAGTTCAACGAAGAAGCAGAAGTCAAAGGGAGACTGCCATGTCCTATAGGTGTAGAGTTGACCAGGATTCGCCTAATCCCGAGAAAGAAGTTATTGAGGAAGTTGATGGTGGTTGAATGTCATCTCCTTCCTTAAATAGAAGGTCAAAAAGGAGTGTGCACAGAGATGGGCTATCAGTTAATCCTGATAAAGATCACATCTCACAGATGATTACATGGGTAGTCCGCCCAACGTATGCATGTGCCGCCTGATAGAGAAGATCCTCAACATCAAGCATTGAACTCATGATATGATCATTCTCTCAGCGCCGAAGTTAGTTCCAAGTATATGTAGGCATTTTTTCCATTTTTGTATCTATCGATGGTAGAGAAAATCTCCTGATTGTAAATCTTTAACAACGCTTCTGGTTCTCTGGTTATGTATGTGTATGTAAGATTTCTTGTTTAATAAAAGATAGATTTCCCTTTCCATCTAGTTTTTCATTTCATACTGAGGGAGTTCATGATTGACTGATTCACATGAATCATTGTGACTGAGTTATGATAAAGGATTTATTGTAGCACTGTTGTATTCTCTAGTTTTTATGCATCTGAATGTAAGAGGTTCTTCTGTTTAGGTTTTCTCTCTACAGGCTGTTAGAAACCCGATGTTTATGACAAACCTTTTCATTTATCTCATAGAAGTATTCCTTTTATTCACCCTTACTACAACTTACTGTTTGAATTTTAACTAAGACCTCACCTGCTTGTGCATGTCCGGCCCAGTTTCTGAGTTGGAACTATATCGTTATGAGTTTTCTTCCATTTGATCACCCTCCATAAACAAATCGTGACATAAACGGATGAGCGTCAGGCTCAACTCCTACTGCAATCTAGGACTGACTTATGTCGCCAACAAACAGGAATGCCAAAAACCCTATAAATCCAAAACCTTAACCCTAGGAGATGAAGCGCCAAAAGTCATGTGGGCCCCATTTGGGTAAGTTAGTACATCAACTTCCTGGGGTTGTAACTTTTGCATATGATCTCTGTTTTAGGTGTATGATAGCTCGTTGGAAAGGGATCATAGAAGATATTCATTTTGGGTGTTCAATAATTCCTTTGACTATCATTGAGAACCTCTATCTTGAAAAACCTTCATTTAGGCCTTCAAAATGGCCTCATAAGTTAAAACCTGCTAAAAATAGAAAATTGCCAAAATTGTCAGAAAACTATTTTGAGCCAGTCAGAAAAGGTGGGTGGCCACCGATATCCACCTATATCAGGGGGTGTGAATCAGTGTCACAACAATTTTATCAATTTTATTTTGTTAATTGAATCAATATTTCAACACTTTATTTATCGTGGAACCCAATTGGGAAAACCACAAACACTTTTTTATTAACTGTAAAATTTTGTTTTTACATGTTACATAGAAGGAAGATGTTCTTCCTTTTAGATCAACACCCACTGATCATGATTCATCCACACCCCGGTTCACCAAATCCAACTCGTAGGAGGGTTCAACCCCCTATTTAGTCAACTATAACTAACAAGGAAGAACGTACTCCCTTGCAACCACCAACCTTCCCTTGCACCTCCTTGCCTCCCTTAGTTTATTAGTTTGGAAAATTTTTGTATTATATCTTGACTGCTCCTCTCTCTACCTTTTTCATTTGGTCTTCAATGTGTCTTTTGTAGGCCAATAAGTCTTCTATTTTCAATCACTGAACATCTTAACTGTTGTTGTGTATCTATCTGTATTTTGATCTTCAATGAGTCTGTTGCAGTCCGACTATCTTCAATTCTCAACCCTCTTATATATATTCCTTCATTATAACTTTTCATGGAAGTTCACACCCTTTCATCACACCTGTTTGTCTATTACATAATCACCTTTTAAATAAACAACCATGTTTTATAAACAAACATCTCTTTAATCTTTTATCTTAGCCTTTGATATTTTCTTTAATTCATATAATTATTTAGGCCGTGAACAATTTATCGTAGAGAGATTATATGAGTTGTTAGTTTGTGCTTCATGTTCTCATACATAGTATAGAATCTCTTTGTAGTAATGCATTTAAAAAATTAATATCAGTTATGATTTGTGATAGTCTTACCATGGCTTTCATCGATTAAACTAAAGTTATCAGTCTCATTGTGTTTATGCAGGGTTTTATCAACTTTTGGTGGGAAAATGAAAATGCAGTATGTGGACCTCTCAATAGTCATTTTTGAACTTCAACTACCTCTGTTACATTTCATACTAGTCTCTGCTGGTACACCATCCTCCTCATAGTTTTCTGCTTGATCAACTACCAAATTTGAACCAACATTATGTCTTTTCATTAATGCATCCAACTCTTCCCTAGTTGAGCATCCCTTCGAAGAAATGTTACTACAATCTGTTTCAGTATTCCCCGATTGTGTAAACTCCATACAGTCTGAAAAATTTGGTGGTCTTCGACATCTGGATTTTAAATCGACTAGCAGTGGATTTGTTGATCCACCATACTTGGTATTATGCCAAAGGCTCCGATAAAAATGACAATTTCAATTTTAACTGACGTAACAAAATTTCATATCCTATGGTCGCTCATATGACTATCGCGCCTAGTGGTATATCAAAAAAATATGTATCCAACATCTTAGTCGCTTTGCCCAAAAGGTAGGGGGCCTGACAGTTTGTCTCGGGCTCTAGAATGGTGAGATTCTCAAGGAGTCCAAGAACCTAGAGCCCCCACCATACCCTTTCTCTATGTGTTGATATAACTTAGTGACTATTGTGTATATAAACCCATACAAATCATTTTACACTATCAATGTGGGATAAATCTCAATTTCCAAGTTAATCACCACCGTCAGATCGTTAGATCAATCTCTTGGCATCGAACATAGTGTTGGTCGAATTCATGGCCACCTGATTCTTGGAAGCATCGCCAATGAGCTTCTCCATCTCGGTAAATGTGACATAGGATGGAGTGGTTTGATTTATGTGGTCATTGGTGATGATCTCTGCCCGATCCTACTTCCATACTCTAACACATATATATGTGGTGCCCATATCGATTTCGATGGACTTTCCCTCCATATTACTAGCTATGACTTAGCAATAAATTCACCAGATAATCGCAGTAGTACAAAACACTCAAAAACTCTCAAACAAAATCTCAACAATAATGTCCGCCAAAGTCATCCATGATATGGATTACATGTGCACCAAGGTCACCATTCTCTCTAAGCTTTGAGTGCATCATTTTACTTCGTAGTTTAGCAAATTTATCTTCATTACATACATTAAATCGAAAATCCTATAGAGGTTATACACTGTTTAATATAAAGAGTCAGCATAGATTCCTTTGTATAAAAGTATAGATAATCAATCCAAATATTGTGAAAACAGGGCTTATTTTTCGCATGCAAGGTTATCTTCATTGTTGACTCATTTAGATGTCTTTCATTAAGAAACATACAAAGCCGACCATGGGAGTCAAGGATGGAAATGACAAAATAAGTTTAAACTGAATTTTGAGGTTGTAAGGATATCCCTTGGCATCTTCAAAAGTTTGTTCATAGCATACTCCTGCCCCAGAATTTGACAAACTAATTTACACACTAGTCCAAGAGTGGAAGCCTTAATCTTCTCCTTTGAAATGGTCAATGCTTT
Organism: Picea abies; assembly: GCA_900067695.1. Lineage (NCBI taxonomy): Eukaryota > Viridiplantae > Streptophyta > Pinopsida > Pinales > Pinaceae > Picea > Picea abies. Next base: position 19,441 of record CBVK0100413535.1, read on the forward strand.
ATGAACCATGGAAATAGATAAAACATTCTTTCCTAAACTCCATAGTGCTACTTCATTCATTTTCAAACCTTCACTGTCCAGCATACCATCCTTTTCCAAGTTTTCACACGTGAGATCGGAAGAGCGTCGTGTAGGGA
>CBVK0100413536.1:0-19574 GCA_900067695.1 Picea abies
GCCAACGGAGCCGTTAAACCCGTCAGGGTGGTTCATTCCAAACAACTTGGGTTATTTATACAACCCTGGACCGGTTCCACTCTCTCAATTGACGGATGGACAATTTCCCCCGTCAACAAATGGCGCTAGAAGGAGGGCCTGAACTTAATTAATGGCATGAGGCAGTCGCAAGACACCTCCTCCACCTAATCGCACACCTATAGTGACTAGAAGCCGTTCACAAGATAATATTCCCCCTCAAACAGCAACTACATCAACCGAAGATCCACAGATCACAATTGATCCAACAACCCCTAATCCTATAGGTGGTGATATCCAAGAGATCGTTTGTCAATCTCTTATCAAAACACATAGTGCCTTAGCTAGTTTAAGGTGACCAAACTGTTCGTGGGGTCAACCTTTAGACTTCTCTGATATCAGAGAACATTTAGGTGATATTAACCTCACTGTGAATCCTACAGATCCAGACACAAATCCTGCTACAGGAGGATATAGGATACCTCCTTCACCACCTCCCTCATCTCCTTCCTCTTATGGGGGAGATTCCTCTTCTAACGAAGGCAATCCACCTTCTCAACCTTCCACACCCACTACCCCAATGGAAAATCAGAACAACCCTGCTAGACCCTGGTTGGACCAGGATGCTGTAGCTGTACCTAGAGCCCAACACCCTTTACCTAAGCACCTGGAGAAGTGGCTTCCTAGGTTTGATACCGATTCAAAACAGATAGTTGAAGATCATATCAAAAAAATTATGTTAGCCATCAGACTCTGTAATGTTAAACATGAAGAGGTTGTCTGTAGGTTGTTCCCTTATACTTTTGAGGGTAATGCATCCACTTGGTACTTTTCCCAACAACCTCATACCATAGTGTCTTGGGAAAAGTTTGAGTCATTCTTTTTGGATTAATTCAGAGATGGTAAATCTCCGGAAGTCTTAGTCATGGATCTTTCGAGCTTAAAAATGAACCCGAAAGAAAAAGTTAAATATTTTACTCAAAGATTCTTAACACTTAAAAATTGAATCCTTGCAGATTCTATGCCTGCTGAGAGTCTTGTAATAGCTTACTACACTAAAGATCTACATCAAAGTATAGCTATTTGGGTTAAACTTTCTAAAAAGGCCACGTTGTTAGAAGCCTTCAAAGAGGCTACTCAGATTGAAAAAGATATACTTAGTCTTAAGGACTCTTCTAGCAACGAAACTGAGACTGTTTCTTCTTCCAAAAAGAAGATTGAAATTCTCTCTAGACCTACACAAAGAAAAACAAAACCTAAAAACTCTGATTTGGAAAATTTAACCAAAGTTGTACAAAAATTGTCTAATCAAGTTATAGATTTAAAAAGGTTGACGGAAGAAGCTTCTTTGTGTAAAGGACCCTACATACCTCCTTTCCGAAATCCTTTTCCCGCCAATCGGCCTAATCCAAACACCGAAGGCTTGAAACTAGAAAGTTTGCAATGTGCTCTTCAGACAATTATAGAAGCCTAAGATAACTTGATTCCCCCTGATATTCCTCGGGAGGAGGTTGAACAGTAAATTGTTCAAGAAGAAGAGTCTTCTCCAAACATCTTTGGACATTTCTTAGACCACATCTTTCAAGCTAACTTTGAGACTATTCACCCTTACAACATTAGGAGTAAGACATCAAATAAACCTCTTGCCGAGAACACTACAAATGTACCTCCAAATCCATCTAAATCAGTAGAAACTAAACAAAGTAATGTCAGTCCTAAATTAGATTATGATGTTGTTGAAGATCTTAAAAAATTACGGGCTAACATTTCTATTTATGAGTTGTTGAGTTTTCCATTTTTGTTACAGAAGATGTTGCAAAATATTTCAGAAAATGGCAAGAATGGTAATTCAAATGGTAATAAGGTTGTGCAAAGAAATGTGTCGCAGAAGACTTCCACTAAAAAAAATTTTGATCCTCAAGATAAAGGAAGCCTTCCTATAACACCTGTAAATAATGTAAATAATGTAAATGATGTAAATAATGTAGATAAAGTAATATTAGAAACCGCGAGTAAGAAATCACAAGCTACTACTCTAAGTACTCGCAAGAATGTACCTCCTTTTCTTCTAACTTTCGAAATCTTCAACTGAAATGTGCATAATTGTATGGTTGACTCAAGAGCATCATCAAATGTGATGCCTTGGTCTGTCTGCCAAAATATTAACGCTGAAGTAGAACCATCTTCTTTGAAAATCATACAACTTGATCGAACAGATGTTAAAGTGATAGGCGAATTGAAAAATGTATTGATTATATTATCGTCTAACACAAAGGTTCATCAGGTTATTGATATAATTGTGGTGGATATTCCAGAAGTGTATGGTCTATTTTTTAGCAGGGACTGGTCGGAGCAGCTACATGGTTACTTCGCAACGGAATGGTCTCACTTATGGCTTCCAGAAAATGGTAAGCCCAAAAAGATCGGGGTGAATCGTGAGCATTACCTCAAGTTCACGGTCACAGACTTGAAAAACCCCAATGAACCATACACACCTCCTGCTGATTCACCTGAAGTCCAAGAGATGGACACCTTCTTCAGAAATTTCATGTCTGAAGTTTCACCTATCAACAATCCTAAACAGCAATCCGAGATCATAGCATACACGCAACCAATAGCTTCTATAAATAGTGCCATGAACCCGATGGAAATCAAATCTGGTCTCTATATTTTGACAGTTCTAAGTCTAAAGAAGGAGCTAGTGTAGGCTGCATCATTATCGATCCGACAAGTAACAAGACATTATTGGCTTGTAGACTAGAATTTGAGTGTACTAACAATACTGCAGAATATGAGGCTTTACTGCAAGGTCTCAGAAAAGCCTTGGAGATGCACATTCAAAATCTGGTTGTATTTGGCGACTCTGAAATAGTGGTCAGGCAGGTAAGAGATTCCATACACTGTCTTTCCCGGCATCTCAAATGTTACCAGTCTGAGGTATGGAGTTTAATGAACAAATTTTCTACTTTTAATATAAATTCCATCCCTAGATTAAATAATGATGAAGCAGATCTACTAGCTAATGTTGCCTCTAAACTTCTTCCTGCAGAAGGATTATCCCCAAACGCATTCTCCATGGAGCTATTGTTTCGACCATTTGTTCCTAACAATATAACAAACTGGAAAGTATTTGATGATGATCAACAGATCATTAACTTTCTGCACATGGAAGAAACCTTTCAAGGCGCAGTGATAGATGAACAAATGCACGACGACAATTTGCACGACTTTATGGTAATACCTAATCCGAAATCTCTTGAAGCTCTATCGGACATGGTAAATTTCATACCCAAATCTGTTGTTAGATTAGAAAATTTTTGTGATTTTGAAGATAAATTTAAAGAGACAGTCAATTGCAAAACCAATAGTTCCTCATTGTCTTATGAAAAAGTCAATTTAGGGACTAGTGAAAATCCTCAGTGTATCAATCTAGGCTTGGGATGTTCTAGACAAGAAAAAGCTTCTTTTGTTAAATTATTTAAAGAGTTCAAGGATCTCTTTGCATGGACTTATGATGATCTTAAAACGTTCGATCCTAATATTATACGACATGTCATCCCGATGAAGCCCCAAACCTTACCCTTCCAACAGAAACTGAGGAAAATGCATCCCAAACTAGAACCGACCATACAAAAAGAATTGAATAGACTCCTAAGTGCTAAAATAATTTTTCCTGTTAGACACACTCAATGGGTATCCAACCTCATCCCAGTTCGGAAGAAAAATTGGGAAATTCAACTTTGTGTCGATTTCCGAAACCTCAACAAAGCGTTTGACAAAGATAATTACCCTGTCCCTCCCATGCAACAGATTCTTCAACAAGTAACTGGTTCCGAGAGGCTATCCTTACTAGATGGTTTCTCTGGATACAACCAATTCTTGATGTCTCCGCCAGACCAACTAAAAATTACCTTCCGTACCCCATGGGGCACTTATGCTTATCGCAAAATGCCCTTTGGATTGATTAATTTTGGTGCTACCTTTTAGAGAGCAATGGAAATTTCTTTTAGAGGCTTAATCAATCACTCCATAGTAGTCTACTTAGATGATGTGACCGTTTATTTTAAAAACAAAGACGATCATCTGGCTCACTTACGAGCCGTTCTGCTACGATGTCGTAAATAAGGCATCTCCTTGAACCCCAAGAAGTCCATCTTTGCAGCAGAACAGGGTAAATTAATAGGATTCATTGTGTCTAGTGATGGAATGGTTATTGACCCCGAGAGGACTCAAGTCATCGCTAAAGTTCCCCCACCTACCTCCAAAAAATCCATGCAGTTTTTCCTAGGCCAGATTAATTTCGTGAGATGATTTGTCCCCAGCTTCTCCGAGATGGTCAGGCCTCTCCAGAACCTGATTAAGAAAGACACCCAATATTACTGGGGACCCATAGAAAACCAAGCTTTTAATGACATAAAGAAGGCCATAATGGATGCTCCATCACTCATGAGCCCTGATTTCTCTCAAGATTTTACACTCTATACTTTTGCCTCTGATCGTTCCTATGCCACAGTCCTAACTCAGAAGAACTCCGAGAACAATGAAGTACCCATCGCCTTTATGAGATCTACTTTCAAAGGTGCCGAACTTAACTACCCAGCAGTTGATTGGCAAGCCTACGCTGTTTTCAAAGCAGTTAAGCATTTTTGGTCCTATCTTTTGAAGTCAAGGACGAAGGTCATTGTCCCCTACCCTTCCGTAAGGAACTTGTTAGTGCAAAAGGAGTTAGGAGAGAAAAGAGCCAACTGGGTCACCTCCTTGCAGGAGTATGACTTAGAAATCACCCCAGCACAGATTGTGAGAGGCCAAGGGTTGTGTAAGTTGGTTGTTGATTCAGAAATAGGACAACAAGAGGATAGTGATACATCGAACCTAGAACAACGCGATCAATGTTTGATTTGTTGCACACAAAACCTCGTAAGTGCTTGGTATGACGATATTAGATTTTGTCTTGAACATGGATCAACACCCCATCACCTTGACCCGGCCAAAAGAAGAGCGTTGAGACTAAAGTCCGCCTCCTTTCATCTAGTTAAGGATATACTGTTTCGTCAAAATTTTGACGGTGTACTGATGCACTGCCTTGAAAAAGACGAAGCAGAAAGAGTCTTGCTTGAGTTGCATGCAGGAGAAGCTGGTGGTCACTTCGGTGGAGATACCAGGGTTCATAAGGTTTTAAGAGCCAGTTACTATTGGCCTACGCTTTTTAGGGATGCCCATGCCTTGTGCCGTAAATGTATCATCTGTTAGAAAGCATCAGGGCGATTGCAAAAACCAGCCTTTCCCTTGCAACCCGTTTCAGTCGATTCTCCTTTCCAGCAATGGGGCCTTGATATCATAGGTCCTATTAAACCTCCATCCTCACAACAACACAAGTATATTGTGACAAGCACTGATTATTTTACTCGATGGTCTGAAGCTACTGCACTAAGAAATGTTAACACAAGTCAGGTGATTTCTTTTCTAAACTCGAATATCATCACTCGTTTCGGTATCCCTGATTGTCTAGTCTTTCATAACACTTTGTACTTTTATTCTCTTGTGATGAGTGAGTTCTCTTTGGACAAAGGAATAAAACTGAAGTATTCTGCTAGTTACTATCCCCAGGGCAATGTCTTAGCAGAATCAACAAACAAGAACTTGATAAAAATTATCAAGAGAACTGTGGCTGAAAATCACAAGAACTGGCACAATGCACTACTAAATGCACTATGGGTTGATAGGGTAACACCCAAAGCCGCGATAGGTAATTCCCCCTTTTTTCTCATTTATGGCAGAGAAGCCATTCTGCAACTTCACATTCTTCTTCCTTCACTTCAATTGTCACAGAAAGTTCAAGAAGAAGATTGTCCCCCTTTAGAAAGCCGTATTAATGCTTTGATGAAGTTTGAAGAAGTAAGAACCCAAGCTAAGCATAAGTTAGATCAACATCAACAACTGATTAAAATCTTGTTCGATTCTAATTCTGCTTCTGATAGGAATTTCGAAATAGGCAATCTCGTCTTGAAGTGGGACAAACCGCACGAAGGAAAGGGTGAGCACACCAAGTTTCAAAACTTATGGCTTGGGCCATTTTTTATTGCTAAAAAGTTGGGTCCTAGTTCCTTTCGATTGCAGAATCTTGAAGGGCAGCTTGACACCTATCCAGTGAATGGCCAAGCCCTAAAAAGATACTTCACTTGATTACTACCCTTGTATATTATGTAAATATTTCCTTTTGTTTTTATTTTTCCTTTGTTTTCTTTTTTGGTTTTGATTTGGATTGATCAGTTTTTGTGTTGCTTGAAAGATATGCATACCTGTGCACTGAGCCAATCAGACCAAGACCATAGAAAAATGTCTTCGCTGAAATAACTTCTGAAAGTTGGTACAAACATCAGTGATATATTTATAAAATTGATATTTATGTTGGAAAATTTTGTTGTTTGAAAGAAGTTTACTGATTTCAATCTCTGAGCAAAGTTAGTCATGATCATCTATTATCTTTTTACGCTGTCCCTTTTCCGTAAAGGAATGACTCAAAAAGGATGTCTACCTGTCATAGTAAGTGTTTTAGAAATAAAACATCTCTAGAACTAAATAAAGGACGGTGCTAAAAAATTATGATGAGGTCTAAAAAACATGTTAAAATATCAAGATTTTCAGTGTCACCCAGCTCAGCCATATATCTTCAAAAGAAAATAAAAATAAAAATATTAATAAGAGTTGTGGGAAGTGTTTGTAAACCCACCGGATACTGAACAAGTCCACTGGCAGTGGGTAAATGCATGCATGGCACCAACACAACTTCGTCGGGGTACTGAACAGGCCTGCTAGTAGCGAAGCAATGTCGGGTACACGAAAATCTATAAAAAATTATAAGAAACCTCTTTAATGTCCTTTATTCTAATCTAGAACTTCTTGACAGGATACAGATGTCGGAGTGGATTAAATGGCAACCCTGTCAAGGCTATGGATGCCTACTGGCAGCAGTGGCCATGGAAACAGTATTGAAGGTTTTATCATTAATATCGTGACTTGCTGATCCTAAGACCGTTATTAGTTTTCGTCTTTTAAAACATCGCTGGAAAAGATGGTAAATGATGATGTTTGTACGATTTTCTGATTGTTGTTTTTGAGTTGAAATTTTCTTTGTTGTCCTAATTTGAATTTATTTTATTTTGAAAGAGATAACTGCTTCTCCCAGTGTGTCACCATTGTTGGCAGCCAATACAATTTTTTCTATTGCCCTATAAGCTACCTACACCTATGTATTCTGAACTTCAAATTATCGTTGCTTTTGTAAATAGACGATATTTTCATCCCTTATGACACTTGCAAATTGGTCTCCATTTAGTTTTCACGACTGTAAGTGTGAAAACTCCTCCATCGTTCTTTGAGCTGTCATGATCTTTTATTGATATTTTTGAGTGGCACTTACCTTTGGTTTATCATTAAGTGGCTAAGGGATTTTCGAACTATGCCTATTTGCATGTTCTTACTTTGATTATGCAACTAGATTTTATTAAACTGGTAAGGCATTGAGGATGAAAATTTTGTTTTTAACACTTCCCTAGTCATTGGATTACATATGGGTCATGGTTTATTTTTGTTTTTATATTATTGATGTGATCCTTATTGTAATATCTCTTGACTTGTCGATTTTATGAAACCGATTGTCACAATGTTTTGAAACCTTTGAGTAAAATGTTTGATTATGAAATGGCGCGTTGGTTTAACATTTGGGTTTGATTTCACATTAAACATTCATGGTTTGAAATAACACATTGGCGCATTGGTATACCATCCACCGTTTGATTCTTGGGTTGGATGAATGGTAAAGTTTAAACTATGTTATGATTGCTTCAACAGTGGGTTAATTCGGAGGTTGTACTATGTCATTACTACTTTGCATGGTGGTGAATAGTCCCACCACCCTCGCACGCGCACATTAATGCTCCCCCTTTGATTGTTCATAGTTGTTAACCGAATGACTATGCTCTTGTGTGCTGGTGTTTTGTGACCCAAACCCTGACCATGTTCCTGCACCATGGCTTCAGTCGTGAGGGCTGAGCCAAACGGTAGCCAGGCTCTGTTGATGTTCGACAGTGCTCACAACGACCTTGAGGAATTTGGATGGCTCCCGTTCATACAAAAGTTTGATGGTTTTAATCCCTGCGTGGCTCGGCAATTCGCATTAACCTTTGATGGCTGTCGAGCCAAGGTCGGGGATGTCCAATTGGAAATCAATGAGAAATTTCTCAGTTTAGCTACGGGTCTGCCTGCCACTGGACAATGACGGTCCAAGAATTGCGAAGCGGAAGAGGTCTCGTGGAAACTGCTATTCCAGTCGCGTAAGGTTAGCTCCTGTGATAAAGGTTTGTCCGCAAACATGCTCAAGCAACGTTGGCATGATTTGCTTATGATAATCAAACAATTTATCACCTGCGAGGGTTGGTATGGTTTTGTTTTCTTACACCACCTTCGTTTACTTATGGTTTCCATGGGCTATGAGCTTAATATGCCTTATTACTTACATAGAAGCCTGTTCAAAATGTCTAAGAGATACAAAAGGAACGAGGCTGATAGCAACCTCTTTCACTATGGGCTGGTTAAAATGATTGTTGTTTATCATTTAGGGTTACACGGAGACTGTTGGAATGATTTCCTTGCTCGCAATTGTTTTGAGGATTTGAATCCTCCATAAGTTGATAAACCTGTGGTGACCGAGAACAAAGCTATACCCCCAGTACCCTACAGTATCATGTTGCCTAAACCCTTACCCGACTCAACTATCGACCTACCCCACTCTATGACCAAGGATGTCGAAATTGTTAAGCCCGTGGGCAAGAAAACTAAAGCCAAATCTGTTGCGAATGCCAAAGGAAAAAAGACTGCCCGTTTAATCTCTCGCATGACGAGGAATAAGTTGAAACCCCCTATTAATCTTGACACTATCGTGTTAAGGGAGGATTCTGATTCAGAGGTTGGACGTTTTTTGGCAAGTGAATATCCCTATTCGGAAGGTCTTTGTGCCAAACCCTCATTTGACTTCATGTCGAACCTACCACCTTGCTTTCAAAACGACCCTAATTACCCTGAAATTAAGCTGCCATGTAAAACCCCCAGTGATTCGTCAAAACCCTCTCCTGCTCTACCTCAACCGACAACGCCACCCTGTGATCAATGTGGCTCATGGTTAGAAAGGTATTATCTTGATGTGCCTATGCTACAGTCCATAATTCACCATTTGGAGGATCAAGTTGCACGGCGTACCAGTCAAAAGGCTGAGCTTCAAACCACTGACAAGAAGCAGAGCACAACAAGTTCTATTTTGTTTAAGAATGTGGAGTCAGCTACAGCAGTCGTGAATTCAAAGTTGGCATAGCTCGAGAAGCCTCACTGGTATCTCTATCATATTTTTATATAACAAACTCATAGCTCTGTTTATAGTTTGGATTTGCTCTATCACATTATATGCATTATGTACATAGTTTTGTTTTGATCGAATTTTGTTTCCCAGTTTAGCTTTAGTTGGATTGTCTTCGATTCGATCGATCGTGGTGTGGATTTGATTGTTTCGATTTCACTTAAATTGGATACTCTGTTGCTAATTGAAATCGTTTCTATCTTGAGCACAATCACTATTTCGATTCGAATTGGTTATATTGTATACGATATGGTTGACAATAATGGTTAATTGTTACGATTTTATATCCATATGATTTTTTATCAACAGGGATACTATTCGGGTTATGTTCAATATGATTCTGTTTCGTGGATAGACATGATTCATAAGAGTTGTACACATCCGGTTGATTCACATTTTTTTAGTCGACCGTGTTATCAGTTCAATTCGTATTGTAATGAAAATGTTGTTTGAATTCGATTTGAGGAACGAAATTGATTGTATCTAGTCTCACGATTTGTTTCTATAATTAAACTCAGTCGTGTTCGTTTTGATTATTTGCCCAGCTGATAATTATAACGTCTGTTGATTCTATTAACATTGCGATCATGATCTTGCATGTTGCTTGTGCAAGGATCAATCACAAATTTGATTTGGTCGATGCTGTTGAAATATGATTTCGTTACACATAATCGTAACAGTTTTTCCATTTACGTACTCGATTGAATGATATGAATTCTTGTTATATCATTATAGATGTGTTTGATTAAATCGTATCACATACGATATTGTTGATTTCATTTGAATTGAAACAGTATTGCTACTGTTGACCCAATTTTATGGTAACAGTGAAACAGAGTAATCCTACCTTTGTTTTCGATTGAATCACTTTTGGTTTGGTTTTAATTAGAATGATAGAATCATTTCAATCATTAGTGATTTGTTTTTAATATGTTTTGAAAGAAAATTGGATTGAATTATTTTAATGAGATTTGATTTGATATTTATTTGGTCCTGTATGCTATTTTAGACTAGCTACAGAATCAGATGATTCTGTAGCTAAGTCTGTAGAATCAAATTCTTATTGTTTTATTGATGAAATATCTTTCTAACTTGATATTTTTGGCCTATTGAAGATAAATTCAAACTTGCAATGAATTTGATGAGCAGTTAGGGGATATTTCAAAGATTTCATTTGCATTTTAGTTTCTTAGTTTAGTTGATTGTGGGATATTTCCCAGATTATGTAAAATAGTTTGATATTATCCACAGGCAGGTTTTACCCTATGGACAGACTTATATATACTTATGATTTTTATAATAAGGGACATCCTCATTCGTGGGAGAACAAGGATATGAATTTTTAATACAGACTGAAGCAAAATTTGGTGTTTTGTCACAGCTTTAGCTTCTCATTATATCAATATTTTGTTTCATGTTGTGTATATCAATTTGTATCTGGTTAACGACTACTTTAGCTATCTTAATCATGTGCAAATGATATAATTTTAATCACTGTAATTCATATCTAGTTTCTTCCAAGTGTATAAAAGACATAACAATTGTTTAGTTCAGTTTGTGAATGACAAGTTTATTTTCTTCATAAGTTGAACTATCAAATATAAGTTTTTGCATAACAGGTTTCCCTTATTGCAGAGATTTATAAATCTTATAGTTGTTATGAATTTTTATGTTTTGTTTGTCTTGTAAACCAACTTAAAGAGCATCATAGCCGATCGTTTATGAAAAGCTTTTGGGATTAACTGGTGCGAGTTTACTTCCTCCGACCAGCTTCGAAGTCATCATACACAGGGTAGACTTGGAGGATTTCCAGGTCAGTTTTTCATTTGTTTGTTTAGATATATGTGTTTAGTATATTAGATTGTTTAATTTCAATGATTATATTAGATCGTTTAATTTTAGTAAGTTTTATTTCTTTTTCATAAAATATAAAAATCAAAAAACATATCTTGTTGTCTTAGGGAAGAAAGCACATGAGTTTTACAGGTTTTATTTAAATATGCCAGTTGTGAATATTCTATATTCGTGAATAAGTTGTAATCTAATTAGTAGTTAGATGGTTAATTGTTAGAGTTAGTGAAATAGTAATTAGTAGTTTGTATATATAATAGTTAGCATAGTTTATATTTAGTTTTTGTTTAATATTAGTAGTTTGTTTTAATTATATTAGTGTATTAGTTCTTTTTTATTTATTGTTAGTTAATTTAGTTTCTTATATTTAGTTTTAGTTAGTTTATTTTAGTTATTTTTATTTTGTTTTATTTGTTTTAGATAGATTAGTTAGTTTAGATTAGTTTTCTCTTTGGTTTTCTTAGGATCTCTTTGGTTTTCTTAGGACTTTAGAGCGGCCAACGGAGCCGTTAAACCTGTCAGGGTGGTTCATTGCAAATGGCTTGGGTTATTTAGACAACCCCAGACCGGTTCCACTCTCTCAATTGACGAACAAACAATTTCGCCCGTCAACAAATGGCGCTAGAAGGAGGGCCTGAACTTAATTAATGGCACGAGGTGGTCGCAAGACACCTCCTCCACCTAATCGCACACCTATAGTGACTAGAATCCATTCACAAGATAATACTCCCCCTCAAACAACAACTACTTCAACCGAAGATCCACAGATCACAGTTGAGCCAACAACCCCTAATCCTACAGGTGGTGATATCCAAGAGATTTTTCGTCAATCTCTTACCAAAACACATAGTGTCTTAGCTATTTGAAGGTGACCAAACCGTCCGTGGGGTCAACCTTTAGACTTCTCTGATATCAGAGAACAGTTAGGTGATATTAACCTCACTGTGAATCCTACAGATCCAGACACAAATCCTGCTGCAGGAGGATCTGGAATACCTCCTTCAGCACCTCCCTCATCTCCTTCCTCTTATGGGGGAGATTCCTCTTCTGACGAAGGCAATCCACCTTCTCAGCCTTCCACACCCACTACCCCAATGGAAAATCAGAACAACCCTGCTAGACCCTGGTTCTACCAGGATGCTGTAACTGTACCTGGAGCCCAACACCCTTTACCTAAGCACCCGAAGAAGTGGTTTCCGCAGTTTGATCCCGATTCAAAACAGATAGTTGAAGATCATATCAAAAAATTTCTGTTAGCCATCAGACTCCGTAATGTTGAACATGAAGACGTTGTCTGCAGGTTGTTACCTTATACTTTTGAGGGTAATGCATCCACTTGGTACTTTGCCCAACAACCTCATACCATAGTGTCTTGGGAAAAGTTTGAGTCATGCTTTTTGAAAAAATTCGGAGATGGTAAACCTCCGGAAGTCTTAGTCATGGATCTTTCAAGCTTAAAAATGACCCCGAAAGAAAAAGTTAAAGATTTTAATCAAAGATTCTTAATGCTTAAAAATCGAATCCCTGCAGATTTTATGCCTGCTAAGAGTCTTGTAATAGATTACTACACTAAAGCTCTACATCAAAGTATAGCTATTTGGGTTAAACATTCTAAAAAGGTCACGTTGTTAGAAGCCTTCGAAGAGGCTACTCAGATTGAAAAAGATATACTTAGTCTTAAGGACTCTTCTAGCAACGAAACTGAGATTGTTTCTTCTTCCAAAAAGAAGATTTAAATTCTCTCTAGATCTACACAAAGCAAAACAAAACCTGAAAACTCTGATTTGGAAAATTTAACCAAAGTTGTACAAAAATTGTCTAATCAAGTTATAGATTTAAAAAGGTCGAATGACGAAGCTTCTTCGAGTAAAGGACCCTACAAACCTCCTTTCCAAAAGCCTTTTCCCACCAATCGGCCTAATCCAAACCTCGAAGGCTTGAACCTAGAAAGTTTGCAATGTGCTCTTCAGACAATTCTAGAAGCCTAAGATAACTTGATGCCCCCTGATATTCCGCAGGAGGAGGTTGAATAGGAAACTGTTCAAGAAGAAGAGTCTTCTCCAAACATCTTTGGACATTTCTCAGACAGCATATTTCAAGCTAACTTTGAGACTTTTCACCCTTACAACATTAGGAGTAAGACATCAAATAAACCTCCTGCCGAGAACAATACAACTGTACCTCTAAAGCCATCTAAATCAATAGAAACTAAACAAAGTAATGTCGGTCCTAAATTAGATTATGATGTTGTTGAAGATCTTAAATAAATACGGGCTAACATTTCTATTTATGAGTTGTTGAAGTTTCCATTTTTGTTACAGAAGATGTTGCAAAATATTTCAGAAAATCGAAAGAATGGTAATTCACATCATAATAAGGTTGTGCAAAGCAAAGTGTCGTAGAAGACATCCTCTAAAAACAATTCTGATCCTCAAGATAAAGGAAGCCTTCCTATAACACCTATAAATAATGTAAATAATGTAGATAAAGTAATATTAGAAACCGCGAGTAAGAAATCACAAGCTACTACTCTAAGTACTCGCAAGAATGTACCTCCTTTTCTTATAAAGTAATATTAGAAACCGCGAGTAAGAAATCACAAGCTACTACTCTAAGTACTCGCAAGAATGTACCTCCTTTTCTTTTAACTTTCGAAATCTTCAACAAAAATGTGCATAATTGTATGGTTGACTTAGGACCATCATCAAATGTGATGCCTTGGTCTGTCTTCCAAAAGATTAATGCTAAAGTAGAACCATCTTCTTTGAAAATCATACAACTTGATCGAACATATGTTAAAGTGATAGGCGAATTGAAAAATGTATTGATTAGATTATCGTCTAACCCAAAGGTTCATCAGGTTATTGATATAATTGTGGTGGATATTCTAGAAGTGTATGGTCTATTTTTTAGCAGGGACTGGACAGAGCAGCTACATGGTTACTTCGCAATGGACTGGTCTCACTTATGGCTTCCAGAAAATGGTAAGCCCAACAAGATCAGGGTGAATCGTGAGAATTACCTCAAGTTCACGGTCACAGACTTAAACGACCCCAATGAACCATACACACCTCCTGTTGATTCACCTAAAGTCCAAGGGATGGACACCTTCTTCGAAAATTTCTAGGCTGAAGTTTCACCTATCAACAATCCTGAACAACAATCCGAGATCATAGCATACACGCAACCAACAGCTTCTATAAACAGTCCCATGAACCCGATGGAAATCAAATCTGGTCTCTATATTTCGACGATTCTAATTCTAAAGAAGGAGCTAGTGCAAGCTGCATCATTATCGATCCGGAAGGTAACAAGACATTATTGGCTTGTAGACTAGAATTTGAGTGTACTAACAATACTGCAGAATATGAGGCTTTACTGCAAGGTCTCAGAAAATCCTTGGACATGCACATTCAAAATCTGGTTGTATTTGGTGACTCTGAAATAGTGGTCGGGTAGGTAAGAGATTCCATACACTGTCTTTCCCCGCATCTCAAATGTTACCAGTCTGAGGTAAGGAGTTTAATGAACAAATTTTCTACTTTTAATATAAATTCCATCCATAGATTAAATAATGCTGAAGCAGATCTACTAGCTAATGTTGCCTCTAAACTTCTTCCTACAGAAGGATTATCCCCAAACGCATTCTCCGTGGAGCTATTTTTTTGACCATTTGTTCCTGACAATATCACAAACTGGAGAGTATTTGATGATGATCAACAAATCATTAACTTTCTGCACATGGAAGAAACCTTTCAAGGTGCAGTGATAGATGAACAAATGCACGACGACAATTTGCACGAATTTATGGTAATACCTAATCCAAAATCTCCTGAAGCTCTATCAGACATGGTAAATTTCATACCCAAATCTATTGTTAGATTAGAAAAGTTTTATGATTTTGAAGATAAATTTAAAAATATGGTCAATTGCAAAACCAATAGTTCCTCATTGTCTTATGAAAAAGTCAATCTAGGGACTAGCAAAAATTCTCAGTGTATCAATCTAGGCTTGGGATGTTCTAGACAAGAAAAAGTTGTTTTTGTTAAATTATTTAAAGAGTTCAAGGATGTCTTTGCATGGACTTACGATGATCTTAAAATGTTCGATCCTAATATTATATAGCATGTTATCCCGATGAAGCCCCAAACCTTACCCTTCCAACAGAAACTGAGGAAAATGCATCCCAAACTAGAACCGACCATACAAAAAGAATTGAATAAACTCCTAAGTGATAAAATAATTTTTCCTGTTAGACACACTCAATGGGTATCCAACCTCGTCCCAGTTCGAAAGAAAAACGGGGAAATTCGACTTTGTGTCGATTTCCGAAACCTCAACAAAGCGTCTGACAAAGATAATTACCCCGTCCCTCCCATGCAACAGATTCTTCAACAAGTATCTGGTTCCAAGAGGCTATCCTTACTGGATGGTTTCTCTGGATACAACCAAGTCTTGATGTCTCCACCAGACCAACTAAAAATTACCTTCCGTACCCCATGGGGCACTTATGCTTATCGCAAAATGCCCTTTGGATTGATTAATGTTGGTGCTACCTTTCAGAGAGCAATGGACATTGCTTTTAGAGGCTTAATCAATCAATCCGTAGTAGTCTACTTAGATGATCTGACCATTTATTCTAAAAAGAAAGATGATCATCTGACTCACTTACGAGCCATTCTGCTACGATGTCGTAAATACGGCATCTCCTTGAACCCCAAGAAGTCCATCTTTGCAGTAGAACAGGGTAAATTACTAGGATTCATTGTGTCTAGTGATGGAATGATTATTGACCCCGAGAGGACTCAAGTCATCGCTAAAGTTCCCCCACCTACCTCCAAAAAATCCATGTAGTCTTTCCTAGGCCAGATTAATTTCGTGAGAAGATTTGTCCCCAGCTTCTCCAAGATGGTCAGGCCTCTCCAAAACCTGATTAAGAAAGACACCCAATATCACTGGGGACCCACAGAAAACCAACCTTTTAATGACATAAAGAAGGCCATAATGGATGCTCCGTCGCTCATGAGCCCTGATTTCTCTCAAGATTTTACACTCTATACTTTTTCCTCTGATCGTTCCTATGCCACAGTCCTAACTCAGAAGAACTCCGAGAACAATGAAGTACCCATCACCTTTATGAGCTCTGCTTTCAAAGGTGTCGAGCTTAACTACCCAGTGGTTGATTAGAAAGCCTACGTTGTTTTCAAAGCAGTTAAGCATTTTTGGTCCTATCTTTTGAAGTCAAGGACGAAGGTCATTCTCCCCTACCCTGTCGTAAGGAACTTGTTAGTGCAAAAGGAGTTGGGAGAGAAAAGAACCAACTGGGTCACCTCCTTGCAGGAGTATGACTTAGAAATCACCCCAACACAGATTGTGAGAGGCCAAGGGTTGTGTAAGTTGGTTGTTGATTCAGAAATAGGACATCAAGAGGATAGTGATACGTCGAACCTAGAACAACGCGATCAATGTTTGATTTGTTGCACACAAAACCTCGTAAGTCCTTGGTACGATGATATTAGATTTTGTCTTGAACATGCATCAGCACCCTGTCACCTTGACCCCGCCAAAAGAAGAGCGTTGAGACTAAAGTCTGCCTCCTTTCATCTAGTTAACAGTATACTGTTTCGTCAAAATTTTGACGGCGTACTGATGCGTTGTCTCAAAAAAGATGAAGCAGAAAGAGTCTTGCTTGAGTTGCATGCAGGAGAAGATGGTGGTCACTTTAGTGGCAATACCACGGATCATAAGGTTTTAAGAGCTAGTTACTATTGGCTTACGCTTTTTAGGAATGCCCATGCCTTGTGTCGTAAATGTATCATCTGTCAGAAAGCATCAGGGAGATTGAAAAAACCAACCTTTCCCTTGCAACCCATTTCAGTCAATTCTCCTTTCCAGCAATGGGGCCTTGATATCATAGGTCCTATTAACCCTCCATCCTCACAATAGCACAAGTATATTGTGACAGACACTGATTATTTTACTCGATGGTCTGAAGCTACTGTGCTAAGAACTGTTAACACAAGTCAGGTGATTGATTTTCTAAACATGAATATCATCACTCATTTCGGTATCCCTGATTGTCTAGTCTTTGGTAACGCTTCGTACTTTTCTTCTCTTGAGATGAGTGAGTTCGCGTTGGAGAAAGGAATAAAACTGAAGTATTCTGCTAGTTACTATCCCCAGGGCAACGTCTTAGCAGAATCAACAAACAAGAACTTGATCAAAATTATCAAGAGAACCATGGCTGAAAATCACAAGAACTGGCACAATGCACTACTAAATGCACTATGGGTTGATAGGGTAACACCCAAAGCCGCTATAGGCAATTCCCCCTTTTTTCTCGTTTATGGCAGAGAAGCCATTCTGCCACCTCACATTCTTCTTCCTTCGCTTCAATTGTCACGGAAAGTCCAAGAAGAAGATTGTCCCCCTTTAGAAAGCCGTATTAATGCTTTGATGAAGTTAGAAGAAGTAAGAACCCAAGATAAGCATAATTTCGATCAACATCAACAACTGATTAAAAGCTGGTTCGATTCTAATTCTGCTTCTGATAGGAATTTTGAAATAGGTGATCTCGTCCTGAAGTGGGACAAACCGCACGAAGGAAAGGGTGAGCACACCAAGTTTCAAAACTTATGTCTTGGGCCATTTTTTATTGTTGAAAAGTGGGGTCCTAGTTCCTTTCGATTGTAGAATCTTGAAGGGTAGCTTGACACCTATCTGGTGAATGGCCAAGCCCTGAAAAGATACTTCGCTTGATTACCACCCTTGTATATTATGTAAATATTTCCTTTTGTTTTTATTTTTCCTTTGTTTTCGTTTTTGGTTTTGATTTGGATTGATCAGTTTTTGTGTTGCTTGAAAGATATGCATACCTGTGCATTGAGTCATTCAGACCAAGACCATAGAAAAATGTCTTCGCTGAAATAATTTTTTAAAGTTGGTACAAACATCAGTGATATATTTATAAAACTGATATTTATTTTGGAAAATTTTGTTGTTTGAAAGAAGTTTACTGATTTCAATCTCTGAGCAAAATTTGTCATGATCATCTATTATGTTTTTATGATGTCCCTTTTCCATAAAGGAATGACTCAAAAAGGATGTCTCCCTGTCATAGTAAGTGTTTTAGAAATAAAACATCTCTAGAACTGAATAAAGGACGGTGCTAAAAAATTATGGTGAGGTCTAAAAAAGATGTTAAAATATCAAGATTTTCAGCGTCACCCCGCTCAGCCATATATCTTCAAAAGAAAAACAAAATAAAAATATTAATAAGAATTGTGGGAAGTGTTTGTAAACCCGCCAGATACTGAACAGGTCCGCTAGCAGCGGGTAAATGCATGCATGGCGCCAAGACAACTTTGCTGGGCTACTGAACAGGCCTGCTAGCAACGAAGCAATGTCGGGTACACGAAAATCTGTAAAAAATTATAAGAAACCTCTTTAATGTCATTTATTCTGATCTAGAACTTCTTGACAGGATACAGATGTCGGAGTGGGTTAAATGGCAACCATGTCGAGGCTATGGACGCCTGCTAGGAGCAATGGCCATGCCAACAGTATTGAAGGTTTTATCATTAATATCATGACTTGTTGATCTTAAGACTGTTATTAGTTTTTGTCTTTTAAAACATCACTGGAAAAGATGGTAAATGATGATGTTTGTACGATTTTCTGATTGTTGTTTTTGAGTTGAAATTTTCTTTGCTGTCCTAATCTGAATTTATTTCTTTTTGACAGAGATAACTTCTTCTCCCAGTGTGTCGCCATTGTTCGCAGCAAATACAATTTTTTCTATTGCCCTATAAGCTGCCTACACCTATGTCTTTTGAACTTCAAATTATCGTCGCTTTTGTAAATAGACAATATTTTCATCCCTTCCGACACTTGCAAATTGGTCTCCATTTAGTTTTCACGACTATAAGCGTGAAAACTCCTCCATCGTTCTTTGAGCTTTCATGATCTTTTATTGATATTTTTGAGTGGCACTTACCTTTGGTTTATCATTAAGTGGATCAGGGATTTTCGAACTATGCCTATTTGCCTGTTCTTACTATGATTGCACAACTGGATTTTATTAAACTGGCAAGGCATTGAGGATGATTTTTTTTTTTTAACACTTCCCTAGTCATTGAATTACATATGGGTCATGGTTTATTTTTGTTTTTATATTATTGATGTGATCCTTATTGTAATATCTCTTGACTTGTCGATTTTATGAAATCGATTGTCACAATGTTTTCAAACCTTTGAGTAAAATGTTTGATTATGCAATGGCGCGTTGGTTTAACAT
>CBVK0100413537.1:0-19572 GCA_900067695.1 Picea abies
TATATATAGTGTGTGTGTGTGTGTGTGTGTGTGTGTGTGTGTGTGAAGGGGACATATCATTTGGCATTATCGTGAGTACTAACTATTGCTTCACTAAAGTAGTTGGGAGTCATAGTAGATGGTACTGAACTATGAAGAAACACTTGTACTTTTACTTTTAGTGAAAGAGTTGGATTGAAAAAATGTTTTTTAGGTCATATTACAGAAGAAGCGAGTTGTCAGGCCTGTGAGTAGTTCTCTGGGAAAGAGATTACTCGCAGTTATTTTCAGTTATTTTTAGTGGATTGGGAAATAGCTACAGGGATATGAGACTTCCTGTCTAGCCTATTGTTGAAGCCCTATGAGGGAAGTGGGGTATCTAAGGGATTGTTGAGAATATAATGGGCACACTTCCTAGGGTGGGATAGGTATGTGTGTAATGAGAGACCATAGGCTATTTGCAATAGTTGACACCTTAGAAAGAAAAATTATGAATCCTATCAAACCTTAGACTGGATTAATCTTCCCTTTTTACCTGGGATTGTTTATCCCTAGCTTAGGGGTGACCCATTGCTAAGAGTTATGAGAAGTGCAGTCTAAGGATGGGAGGAATGTGGAAGGTCTGCATGCATTTGGTGTCTATTTTCCTGAGATAAGTGTCTTTCTTGTGCTTAGTTCCATTTTTGTTTGTGTGTAAAATTATGGGTCTTCTGTCATGGAATCCCTAATGTTAAATTTTATATGAATTGTTATTGTTTCATACATGTTGTTCCTATTCCCTGTTAACTCTATTCATATGCAGAACTTAGTATTTAATTTAATGGTATCATATTTCATTATTCTGCAGGGCATGTTCCATCTGAAGGCTGGGAACATTACCAAATCATGTCTCTGAGTCCCCATTAATGAGTACTTTACAATTTAGGTATAAAATCTATTAAAGAGTGAGGAAAATTTTAAGTGGCGTATTTCCAGCTAGGTCTAAGGTTGGGGACATCACAAATTGGTATCAAAAAAAACTTTTCGTAGAGTTGTTCTGTAATTGCTATGTTACACCACTCCTCCCTCAACACCCTATCCATTCATTTCTCCACTCTTCTGCATATTCCTACTTAAATTCTCCTTATCCTTGTTTATACATTACACATAATCCTACAATGATCACTTTTCCTCTAGCTCCACTAATCCCCATATTATTATCCCCATTACACTCTATTCCTATCCTCTGCTATCCTCACCCTCTCCCTCTATCCCTTCTTCATCCTCAATAACCCTCCTCCTTCATGTCACCTCATTTTCCACCACCACTAATACCAGATATAGTCCTCACACTCCTCGATTCCTCACCTCCACTCCTTCCTAGCACCTAAGCCCTTCCCTCCTCCAGTCCTCTCTGTCTTCCTACTTAATTTTACCTCTTCCAAATTATTCTTTTCTCCCTCTGAGATTAGTTAAATTCTTCTCTTTCAACTCTAACACACCCCTTTTTTATCCTCCCCTCCCCTCATACACAACCTTTACTTCCTCCCCACTCTTTATCCCTTAACCCCTCTCTCTAATCCTACCTTTCCTCATTTTTTAATCCTTTCCAAGCCCTCTCCTTCCCCCTTCTCTCCTTCAACTCTAATACTCCCCCTTATTTCATTTACCTCACCCCAATCATCCCTCACTCTCATCCTTTTGGTATACCATATCACTCTCTCAATCCACTCCTTTCACCTTATAAAATTCACCTTATCATTCTCACCATTTTACTCCGTTCTTTTAACTTGTCACCTTCCCCACCAAAATTTTTTTTGTCCCTACACTAGTCCATGTCTTTTACCCCCCTTGAATACAATCTTGCACATTCCTCATCTACCCCTCCCTCTCTTCTATCATTTCACTCTTTTCTCTCCTTTCTTGTCCTCTCACTCTGCTCATCCAAACCCCCTATCCCACTCTACCCATACATCCTACTTTATTCCCTCCTTCACCTCAATTTCCTCCCCCTTATCTCCTTTCCCTCTCTCACTCCAAACCTCCATAGCTTCCTTGGCTCCCTCTAATAACACTCATCATTCCCTTCTCCCTCAACTTGTCCCATTCTCCTCTAGCATAACATGTCCCCTAAATTTGTAGTCCTTCTAAACCCATTCCCACCCACCATTTATTCCCCACCTTCTCCTGCTTTCCACTCTCACCCTTATCCCTCCATGGGTATATTTCCTGAATATCCCCTTCTAACACCCCCTTTATATATAGATACAATCCTCCTCATATTATTTCTACGGATTGCACCACTTCCTCTTCATAATGAAACCTACCTCTTCCTCCATTCATTCCTCCTCTACAATAATCCTCATCCTCTACCACCTCCACTCTTCAACTAGTTCCCCCTCCTCCTCCTCCCTTCCCAGCATTCATGCCCCTCGCGACACCTAGTCCCTTCCTCTTTCCCATTTTCTTCCATAACCTCCTCACCTCCATTTCATCCCACCTACCGCACCTTATATTTCTCCTATCACTTACCCCCATTACTATCCCACACACCCTAACTCCCTTTTTCCATTTTCAATATCATCCTACCCTTCCTCATCCTTCTCCCTCCAATGAAAAACATTTCCTACAAATACACCCCATTCTCCTCAATGAGCCTCTTCGTCCACCACCACATATTCTACTACCTCCACTCCAGCTTGTCCTCCTAATATAAAATACTCCTAATATTTCATCCTTTGTCAACTACACTACTCCCTCAACAACGTGTCCCTTCCTTCCTTGAGTCTTCCCCATATACCTACTTAGCCTCACCTTATCCTTCCTTTCTCCCACCTCCTTGTCCTCCATGATATCTCTTTCCTCCTAAGTACCCAACACTTCACATTTTCAATCCATACACATTTACATCTCTTCCACCTCATTTCCCTCCACATTCTCCCATACCTCCTTTGTACCCCACAAATCATGTCTCCTCTCCCTACACCATACCCTGTCTCCCTCCCCCTTTTTATCCTATATAACCCCACTTGAAATCTCCACTACCTCCTTTTTCCATACCCCTTCACCCACACATCTCAACCCCTATTAATTTTCCTCCACTGCTCCAACTCCACCTCAATTTTCACCCCTCAGTTATTCTACCTTCCATTCTTCTCACAACTGCCTCACTCATTCGTCCTCCCATCCTTCTCGTCACCTCTTCCCTTGCCATATTTTTCTTCCCTTTTTCCTCCATTCACACCCCCGACCTCCTTCAGTTGTAAACCATCATACATACTTCCATCCACCTTCTACTCCTCACACCTCACATGCCCTCATCATTCACATTCCTTATCCTCCCCATACACCTCCTCATATCCTTCCTTTGGCTTATCCTCACCCTCCCTCTCCTTCTCTCCTCTAGCTCTCATTTTCCTAGTCAAATTTCCAACCTTGTCCATACTTACAATATTTGAATAATTTATGAATAGTTTTTTTCTTTATTTAAAAATCAATAAATTCAAAATGGAAAATAATCTAAAGTAAAATCAAATGGTTAATTCCGTTATAAAAATCCATATAGTTACTAGTATAACAACTTGTAAAAAAGATTAGAAAACTCACATTTATTTTCATAATATTTTTCCAAAATCCTTTATCTTCCATCTGCATATTCATGATTTAACTACCTATTAATTCGATGGATTAATGATAAACATGACCATAAATAAAAATAGGTCCTCATATTTTCTATCCCTATATTATCTTATTTTATAATATGCATGAATCTTACTATATTTTTGACAAGCATGCCTCTTCCAAGGTAGCATGAGAGGGGAAATTGTAGGAAACCATATTTGAATTATACATTTTATTTAAAACTAAACTCAAATAAGCTATAAGATATAAATTTCCATTATTAAATTTAAATATTTTTTTATAACTCACAAATACTACAATGTTGATCCTCAAACCATATTTGCTTTCAGTAGTTCTCCTTCACACCCTAAATGGATCCTTGCAATTTGTTTGGGAGTTCTACATAAATCTATGCAAAATACTCTCTAGTCCCTAGTAAAACCAAAAATATAGAAAAATGGATAAAAGAAACACAAACATAAGTTTAGAAATGGGCGTGGGATCTTATCCCGTGGAAAAAAATAATTGCATTGAAAAAGAAAAAGGTTGGCTAGTTATCCTACTATTGTATATTTGTTTCACTTAACTAACATGAAAATATGATAATGATATATGAAATCATTAAGTGCAAAGGTGTCATACATGATTCAATTACACATTATTGACATCCCCACCATTATTCCAATCCTTTAAGCCCTATTATGTAACCTTTTGAGTTGGATAAAATGTGACTTTTCAAATTACTTAGCCCATTGAGATTGGGAATCCTGTAGTGACGTTGTGTTTTTGTGTGCAATTTGAACAATAAAAATTCGGACATGTTTTATATTAAAAATAAATCTATGATGGATCTATATATTTTATGTTCTAATACCTATTCCGAGCCTTGTAAGCCCTATTATGTAACCTTTTGAGTTTGATGAAATGTAACTTGTTATATTACTTAGCCCATTGAGATTGGGAATCATATAGTGGCATTGAGTTTCTGTGTGTAATTTGAATGAGAAAAATACTGACTTGTTTTATATAAAAAATAAATCTACCATGGATATATAGATTTTATATTCTAATATCATAAAAATCTATCATCCACCTCTCTTACAACCTACTATCACAGCCAATCCTCAAATGATACAGTCAAACAATTTAACTTTATACATATAGTATCTAGTAGTTTTCACTTAATAAATCAATTTAATATTCTATTCTTTAATGTTCTTACATGATTACCATATTACAAAAAAAAAGGAGCAACATAAAAATGTACTTGAAAATTGGAGAGTTGAGTTGGAAGTTTTATCGACTGCTTGTTCTAAGTGTGTCTATGTATTATATATTCGATCAATACTTGTTTAATTGATGAGAACTAATTGTATCTTAGATTCCACATAGTCTTGGGTTACCAACAAAATCACTAGGCATGTTCTTGAAAAACACTTGGGAAGGAACAAATTGTTGTATGAGTAGTTGAAGAATTTTAGGAAATTTAAATCCATGGAAATATTACCTAGGAGGTGCTTATGTGAGAGAGATCAATATAAGTTAAATTGTGCAATAGAATGAGACCCATGAAACATATTGTCTTCAAGGAAGACTCTCCACAAGGTTGGACAACGAGTGAGTCCCCAAGGAGTTTTTCTTGTGAATTCATTATAGGAAAGAATACAATGAATCCCTAAGGTATTTTTCCTATGAATTCGTTAATGGAAATTGTTAGATGTAGGCCTAGTTAGGAAGAAAGGCAATTTTTGGAGAAGAAGCATGCAAGAAGGAAAAGATAGCTGGAAGGAAAATAAACACGTGTAAGAGAAGAAGGCGAGGAATGCATGTAAGGAATACCTAACAATGCTAGGGTTATGGTTTTTATAATGTATTGTAATGGATAATGAGCCAAGGATACAAATAAGTAGTACTTAGAGAAATTAGAGAGAGACAAAGGGTGGGGACACAGACATAGAAACCCACAGAGGGAGAGAGAATTGTAAGAACTATATGAGTCATTAAGCTGATGATCTAAGGAATTAGTGATCGAATCAATATCAAGGGTCAGATCGTAGGTTGAGAAGACTAGTGTGATCTAGTCAGCCTCACAGGGATCGAGGAGTCAGTGGAAATAATGAGAAATAAGATTGTAAACTTGCGGGATGTGATATAATTAGTAACCATAATAAAATCTTGAGAGCCATATATTTGTGGATGTAGCCCAGGGTTGAGTGAACTATGGTAACACCTGTGTTATGTGAATGAATGTATGTGTCTTTATGATGATGAATTACTAAATGTTAGATGAATGAATTAACTAGTTATATCTGGTATTCCACGTGCATGGATAGAATTATTGTTATAATTAGATGTTAGACTGAATGAATAAATAAATATTATAGAGAAAAATCGTAGATCTCCTCTCATTCTTATGTTGCAAACAATTGAGTATTGCATCCATCCATAGAGCTATCTCAGGCGAGACTGTGCAATACACTTTGTGTGTTGCATTGCCTTCTAGTCTACTAGAGGGGGCGATAGTTTTAAAGGGATTTTGTTGGGAGCTTATCAAATATGAACCAAGGTAAATCTATGATGATAGAATCAAAATAAACCATAAATAATCCTCAATACCAATAGAAGAGTAGAAATCCAACAAATGGTTTTGTTGTTCATTTTCTGGACAAAAATGGGACTAAGTATGTATGATTTGTGGAATACATGTCAAAAGAATGTTGAATCGAACAACAAGTCATTGAGAGAAAGAAAATCTAAAAGGGAATGTTGATACTGTGGAATCCAATGAAGGTATAGATAGAGAGTTGGTTGAAGACAAAAGAGCTATATTTTTCACAAAAAGATTAACATAAATCCAATGTTAACAATACACAAATATCTGGACAAGTACATATTCAGTGACTTGCATGCAATCGTTTTCTGTGATTTTGCACATTTATTGCAGTAGTTGATAAAAAGATTGAAATACAACCATCCTAAAAATTGAATCAAATGGCTAGACTGGAAGCCTAAAGATATCAAGCAGTTACAACAAGTTGTTAATAAGTTTACACGTGCAATAGATTTCCGGTTAGACAACATTGTTGGAGGATTTATCACATAATTTGCCGTAGATACAGTGAAGTATTACATCATCAATGAACAAGAGTTATTGAAAGGACCTAGAGGTAGGTACATTAGATCATTATATACTTCCGTTAAGATATTACTACATAACAAAGGTGTAATGACAATGGAGTCAGACAACTAAACTTTCTTGTGTGAATGGAGGAATGGGGGAAGAAATTATAGGAGAAGGAGAAATGGAAGGAGAAGGGGATAAAGGATAGAAGGAGGAGGACTTCAACACAATTATGATGGATGAATAATAGATCAAGTGGATCATGGAGAAAGTTTGAAAGATGCGCAGTGGAGTACCCTACCAATATAAGGTGAACACCAAGAAGAGAGACATAGTCACAAGGGAAGGTTTAGCAAGTGATGACGAGGAGGTAGAGGATATCCTGGCTGTGGAGAAGATTGAGGAAATCCTACGCGTGACATATGAAAGGAAGATGAGAGGTCCAAGAGAGGAAATAGAAGGAAAAATCCCTATCCATATCAGTGTCATTGTGGAACCCATAAACCCATGCGTGACTAATACACCAAGAAGAAAACCACCATTTAGACAAATGAATTTTGGGAGAAGGAAGACAACAAGAAGTACATCTACATAAGGAAAAAAAAATGGGGGATGTAGTTAATGAAGCATTATTCAAGTATCTACACCATGCATAGGTAGTAGTTCAACATTCAGGATGGCGTGACAGGATCCCACCATAAGGTTACTAGAATTCAAAGGGGAGGCATCAGAGGACCCAGAGAAGCATGTCTTTATCTACAAAAATATCTAGGAAGTGAAATATATCACATATGAGGACACTAAACTTGCATAGTTAGCTATCAAACTAAGAGATCATGCACTATATTAGTACATGATTTTAGTTTCGAACAATCTATGAGGGAAAACTAGAACAATCTCTATCAATAAGAATGAGATGATAGAGATTAGATAGAAAACATGAGAATCTATACGGGATATTGGCCAGAGATTCAAACAATTGAAAGGAAATTTAAAATATCTCATGACAGATATGCATCATAGGAATGTGTTCATCAATTCATTGCTACCACACTTAAAATATCCATTGCGAAAACAAAATTTTCAGACATAGGCAGAGGCTCTATAGGCATCCCTACAATTGGAAGAGAACCAATATCAGAAGACAGATCCAACCATAGAGGAGTTGAAGGAGGATATGAATAACTTATCATTCCAACTAAACCAAAACAAAGGTAAGGAAAAAAAAGAAGTCATTTGGTGTACCACATGTAGGATAGACGGACACCATAAGAACAAATGTTCAATATTCACACAATACATGGAAGCATGAATGCCAAACCCATTTCCAATAGGAGGACTATGGTGTGAGATCTGTAAGAAACAATTTCATGATCTGTACCACTACCCAATGATGCATAAGAACCATACAGTACCAAAGATCACATATTACAACTTTTGTAAGTCACTAGGCCATGATGACAAAGATTGCAGAACCATGGCCCTCATGAGTGAAAGAACATCAGATGTGTACAGGGTGTAGGAAAAAATGATGTCTAGGAAATATGCACCACAATTTAACCAAGTACCATCTTTGTATAACACTACGCAACAACAATATAGCACTGCACAAGAAAAATATAACGTTGCGCATTCATAGTACAATACCGTGCAACCACACTATAATACTGTGCAGTATAACCAAGCACCTTAGTATAAGGTGCCACGAGCGGATCAAGCTGACTACATAGGTGGAGGAAGAGAAAGTTAAGGCTTTGTAAGAGGTAGAGGACCAATGGTATGACACAATTGCCAACAAGCAGGACACTATGCAAGAGAATGTTGACTTCCACCAATGACCTGTACGTATTGTCGTGCATCAGATCATGACACAGAAGAATGCCCGACACTATTAGGGAAGATACAGAAGGAAATAAATCAGAAAAATCAGAATGTTCAGTGGATTTAAATAGAAGCAAGGGATGAAGGAAGAAACATCAACATATTTATGTGGGGAGGAGTTCAAAAAAGAAACAACACAATAATACAAGAGGCAACACAACACCAATGGGTGAAAAAGAATGTCAAACCAAAGAAACAATTTTATAAGAAGAACAAAAAGGAGATATTCAAGCAAGCTAGACAACAATTTATGAAGCCATACATTACATTGACATCGAATACATAGTATAAGAAGGAAGTATCAGTGTACAAGATTCCTCCATCACTGGATCACACCGAGGAAACACAACCACTGGGACAAGTAAGTACAATTAAGGTTTTTTTGAATTCTGTGTTAGACTACTAAATGATCCATACTTTGTTAAAGAATTACAAAATATGCTACAAATATGTGGCATAGAGGCAGAAGGAAAGCTAGAATAGAAAACAGTTAATCATCTTCATACAAGAAGGAGAACAAACATGGAATTCTTATTGAATGCCAATATTGGATATTTCAACATGGGAGATATTATAATGGATTTAGGATACAAAGTAAATGTATTACCTAAGAACACATGGAGATGTATGGGATAACCCACATTAGGATATTCACTTGTTCAGTTGAAACTAGAAAATCAACGCATAGTTATACCAATTGGAAGATTAAAAGGAGTGATAATAGATCTGGATGGAGTACGGACTAAAGTTGACTTCGAAGTAATCGAGATAGTGGATGGCACAACACCTTATCTAACATTTCTTGGATTGTATTGGGATTTTTATAACTAGGACATAATCAACTTAAAGACGAGGAAGATGACCTTAGGAGAATACAGAGTCATTGTGCCATTGGACCCATCATAAGGGGAAAGGTTTGTAGAACCTACTTGCTTGGAACTAGATGAAATTAACTAGTTGTATAGAGAAACCACATGAGGAGACGATTATGTGAACCCAAATGTAGATGGGTTACTCAATTGGAGAAGCATCACCTCATGTACATCAAACTCGGATACAAGCTTAGAAAATTGGTAGCAGAGGTTACACGAAGTCTCCATAAGAAGATGTGCAAGAATAGACCACACAGTAAGATGGGTAGCTATGGAGATAAGGGAACCTCCCAGCTTCCACATGGTGAATGACATAGAAGAATTATTAACATGGTATGAAGATGAAGTATTATAAAATGAAAGGCTCTTAGCCCTGGATATAACACTCAAGGAAACACCTGTGAGATGGTGGGATGCGCACAAAGAAATAGTTAAGGATTGGTACCAATGTAAGAGGCTATTACACATTAGGTTTATTGAAGAACAGGGAAGTAACCAGCTACAAAAATATGATGGGCAGGGAGTACCAGTAGAATGCTTGGAGAAGTGCATAGTTCTATGGAAAATGACACCACCATAGGAACGGCCCAATCATTTTGTTCACACATTAGAAGGGATCCCAACAAACTAGTATACAGACCAGGAATTGCGCAGAGGAACTTCAAGCTGGACAATATTACAACAAAAATTTACAGTCACTTTCTCATTTGAACATGAGAACCCCAACATAGACACATTACTTAAAAAAATCAAAGGGGAAATATTCATTAAAGAATCAGAAGTTGAATTCATGACAGAAGAACAACAACAAAATAGACAGATTGTAAAAGAACTATTGTCATGTTACCATGTGCAAGAAGAAGCACTATATGAAGATGACCTACATGATATTCAGATTGAGGAAGTTGAAGGTGAGAGAGAAGTGGAATTTCCACCTCTGGAATGATAAGTAATTGTTGCGATGATCAAGGTGAACAAATTCAACATTGGGAAGATTGAGAATCCCAAAATAGTGAACATTGGAGACTATTGGGATGAGAAAATAGTGGAAATCATAACATAATTACTGCATGAGTACAATGACCTAGTCCCAACAAAGTTCACATAAATGAAAGGAATAGTGGGAGAAATAGGCAAAATGAAGATACCACACAAAGATGAGGAAAGACCAATCAGACAATGACCATATAGACTAAACCCTATATATAAGAAAAAATTCAAAGCCGAAATCGATAGGATGTTGAAGGTTGGAATAATAGAACTTGTAGAAGAATCTGAATGGGTAATATTGATAGTAGTTTAGGAGAAGAAATGAGGAAGAATAATAATATGTGTCGACTTGAGGAATCTCAATGATGTGTGCCTACATGACCTGTTCCTCACTCCTTTCCTAGATGAGGTGTTGGAGAACATAGGAGGACATGAAACTTATTCATTCTCCAATAGATTATCAATATACCATCAGATCAAGATAGCACCAAAAGACAGATACAAGACCACTTTTTCCATAGAATGGGGATCCTACCAATATACAATCATGCCATTTAGACTGAAGAATGAACCAGTAATATTTTCTAGAGTAGTCATAGTTGCATTCAAAGAATTCATCCACAAATTTCTAGAGGTATATCTGGATGATTAGATTGTCTATAGTCTATTTAAATACCATGTAGGGTTGTCGAGGCTAATGTTAGAAACATGGATTCAATTTCATATATCGTTAAATATCAAGAAGTGCATCTTCAGAACACCCTTTGGGATACTATTGGGCCATATAGTATGCAAGCAAGGCTTGCTAGTATATCCTACCAAGATTATTGTAATTTTTAACCTACCACCACCAAAATTAGTCCGTCAGTTGAGAGCGACATTGGGACACAAATGATACTACAGAAAATTTATAAAGGGGTATGTGTAGATCACTATACCAATGGATAAATTGCTAAGAAAATACAAAAAGTTTCAATAGAATGAGGACTATCAGCGAGGATTGGACACCGTGGAAGAGAATATGGTAACCACACCAATACTAGTATTCTGAGATTGGGAAAAGACATTCCATGTACATGTAGATGCATCAACCATAGCACTTGGAGCTATTCTGGCATAGCCAAGATCGGGAGAATTGGACCATTCTATAACATTTTCTAGCAAAACACTGCCTTAATCAGAGCAGAATTACAATAGCACAGAGAGAGAAGGCTTAACTATGGTTTATGCGCTTTAGAAGTTTAGGCATTACTTATTGGGAAAACATTTCAATATGTTCACAAACCATTAAAATATCAAATACCTCATCAACAAGCCAGTGTTGGGGGTGGAGAATTTGTAGACAATTATTGTTATTCCAGTAATTTGACTTTGAAGTGATAGTCAAACAAGGGAAGTTGAATGCAGTACATGATCACCTATCAAGGATAACTAATGGGGAGGAACCGAATAGAAGGGAAGAGATGCCCATGAAACCACAAGTAAACTTGCAGGTATTTGATAAATGGGAAATAGATTTTGTTGGACCAATTAACCCACCAACAAAAAGGTCAAGAGCGAGGTACATTACGACAAAGTACATAACAATATGGGAAGAAGCAAGACCGGTAAAAGATTTCAATGTAGAGACATCAACACACTTCTTGTTTGAGAAAGTGATCACTAGATTTGGATGCCCAAGGATTTTGATGAGTGAACAGGGCACTCACTTTATTAACAACACTATTAAGGATATGATTGATGAGTTTGAAGTTTATCATCAAAAGAGTTCACCATATCATCCTCAAGAAAATGGAATAGTGGAAGCCTTGAAGAAAATCCTCGAGAATGCACCGACAAAGATATCCAACATTGATAGGGACAATTGGGACTTGAAGATACCAGAAATATTGTGGGTGTAAAGGACCACATGCAAAAAATTTACAAGGCATACACCATTCGTATTGGTGTAGGGATAAGAAGCAATGGTTCCATTAGAGTTTTTTTTACCTAGTTTGTGTGTCGCAAAAATTACCAACATGACAGAGCGAGACATATTACAGAAAAGGCTAAGTGAGTTGATGATCATGGAGGAAGATATGATTCTAGTAGGGTTTCACCAAGAAGTACATTAAGAAAGGAAAAAATATTGGCATGACATACATATCAGGAGGAAAAAATTCGAGGGAGACTTAGTCTTGCTGTATGACAATAAATCTCTTCAACACCCAAGAAAAATCAGAATGCATTGGTTAGGACCATACGAAATAATCACTGTCACATATGGGGGAGTTGTATAATTGAAGGATTTAGGAGGAAAATAACTTAGAGGGATGATTAATGGATTCAACTGAAGTTGTATAGGGATAGTCAATCTCCTAGCACTTAAAAAAAAAAACTAAGTGGAACAATTGAGGGGTTACCACATCGAACATAAAAATATAGAAACAAAGGTGTAGCATGCTGAAAAGAGAATGTTCACACACACTCGGAAACATTGGTGTGATGGAGAAAGGACCAACAATCACTAAAAGGAGGAAACAACATAAATGGAGGGTACAAAAAATAAGCACCAACGGACAATGACTATCAAAATTGAATGAAAAGAATGATTGATGGGATGCCACACTAATTGTGCCAACTGGAAACAACAAGGGAATTCAATGGAAAGTATGCGAGAAGCACCAGTTTATTCAAAATGAAAGTTGGGTAACATCTCTGAGAAGTTTCACATGGTTCCTATATAAGGTAAGCACACGAGTATCAGAAGGGTTAATGTGAAATTAAGAAAAGCACGGAGAGATAGAGTATATGGATAAGAGAGGGAGTTTCTAGAAGTTACAAAGCCAACTAAGATTGGTGGAGAATACCTTTACCAACATGGCACCACCGAAGCTAGGAGGATCGATCCAATCCTGTAAATGGCCTCAAATCCATCTCAGAGCACCTCATCAGCCACAGGAAAGTGAACAACAACCACCTAAGACTCCAAAATTCTTCAACTTGGACAAAATCGTGTCACTCGATATGGCATCAGGAATTTCCACACTAGTGGTGGAGGAAACCCAATAGACAACACCAGTTGGCATGGATATCGATATGTTGAAAGTAGGACAGAGCCAACAAACCTAGGATGTAGTGAATCCTTCATGATATGAAAACTTGGAAGAATCCCCCAGGGTTAATGGGATAGTCCCCAAATAGGTAGAAATGGTCACACCAGAAAATTCATACACAACCACTCTGGAACAACGATAGGAGGGCACAATGGAAGATGTCATCAGTTGAACATAGGAGTATGCAGAAGAGATAACAATGGAGGTTGGAACCTCAATTTAACCACCACAGCGAAACAAAAGAATCCAGTAACAATATCACCACGCAGGCAAGATGCCACAACCATAGTCTTACTATGAATTACGAAAGGTGTTTGTATCATAGGTAACCTATTAGTCCATGTGGAAAAAGTAAGATACTTAGACGATGATGTGACTGACACGAACAAGTTTTTGGAGTTTTCCAAGAAATTTTACCTAGGTATTGTCTGTATAGGACACTTTGATGAACCAATTAACCAAACAAAATAGTGGGCAACCAGAATGGCCAAAATTGATATTCTAGGCATGTTGGAGATCCCACAGTTTGGAAGGGCCCGGGACATAAAAAACTGCATCAAGAAGTTGATGGAAGTTACCCACGGAGGATACATATGGATGGAAAATCCCATTTCAATAGACGTGTATGTTATTACAAATATTGCAGGGATTCCACCTTGGGGGGAGACATCTGCACAATTCCTCGATGAAAAAATGATGGAGAAGGAATTGGCCGAGGAAATGAAAAATACCTATGGTACAGAAAGAGGGCCGCGCATAATCATAATTAAGTGCATTACTACCGCAACAACAAGGATGGCCACAAAAATCATGGCATGCAAGTTATTTAGGAAATTTCATAAGGAGGAAGTCCCTTCTATGGTCATCACAGTTGCAACATAGTATGCGAAGGGAACTATACTTAGTTGGGCCTAGTACTTGTTGAATTTGTTCCTGGAAGACTGGAAGGATGCACAGGACCTAGGGATAAAATTTCACTATTCATGGCTAGTCATGCTAATAGCCTTAGTCAGATGGATGGATCCTAAGTATACATACTTTTCCATGAAAGCTAATAATTATTGTGTAGTTCGATACCTATCGTTGCGGAGCACGTCATACCCCAAGAAGAAAAGTGTGAATGGAAGCATGTTCGCAGGGTATTACAATGACCTGCAGGAAAGCATCACCAACATTTGGTGGATTACACCAGAATGGGTCACACAGTATCAGGGTATATCCAAATTTAATGTGACCAAGCATAGAGTATGGATCCAAGAATGAAAGTATTTCGAGAACAAATGGCTACAACTACAGTACTGCGTCAAGGAAGAGGATGTAAAAATGGCCATCAATGATTGGTACGATCACTAGAGGATTCCAGACTTGAATCAAGGGATGCCCATTGATAAGGAGGATAATGCAAGGAAAGAGCAAACACCTGGAAGAGGAAAAATGACACCCAAGAATCCAAATACAGGCCAGAACCCTACACAATGGAAAAAAGGGGGTGTGTCCAAGAAAGGTACCCAGGCAGGGAAGAAGAACAACACTCAGACACCACAGGAACATGAAAAATAGACTGAGACATCACAGGGGATCACATCAAGTGCAACAGATGAAGAACAAAATAGAAGAGTTGGAATTGGTGCTTGAGAATATCAATATCAAGACCAAAGATGAGAAATATCATGCTGATAGGATCAAGTAGGGATTGACTGTAGACTATGACAAAATTCCAAAAATCACATAGACAATAAAGCTCACGATGATGTAGAATATTGATCATATTATATAGACAATCAATCAATACAAGAAGGAGATTGAGAACCTCTAGTAAAAAATAACCCCTACCACCCCCCCCGGAGGTCATGGAGCAAAGGAAGCAACATCATAGATGGAGGATATGGATCAAAAAGTCCATGCAGTTGTCAACTTGTTCGATAAAGAAACACAACTATAAACAAAGCTAGAGGAGGATAAACATGTCCAACAGTGGGACCAAGAAGAGGAGAAGATAAGAGTAGCTATTGAGGAACTCAAGCAGAGGCAAAAGATGATGTCGATCACTGAGCACATCAAAGGAGCACAAGATATGAAGAAGCTGAAAGAAAAACTCATAGGTGCGCAAACACAAAAGAAGGATCGACAAGCTCAAATGTAACCTCTTCAAGATAGGGAAGCTAAGGTCATTGCGTAGGCAGAAGATGCAAAGAATAACATGGCATGGACTCAGGAAGAGTGTGTAGAAATTATAAGCGATGTGATCCCATCACAAGTATTGAGCACACTCAGAGAAAATATTGTGCATGATCAAACATAAGAAAAGGAACTCACAAATAAGTTTTAGGCTCTCGCAGGAGATATTGAAGAAGAACACAAAGTTTAGGTGGCTTGGGACGAGCCACATGTTAGTGTTGGGGGTTTGTTGGATTTAGGTCTAGTCAAGAAAAAAGTTTATTTTTGGAGGAGAATCATGTAAGGAGGAAAAGACAACTGGAAGGAAATGAAGTAGATGTAAGGGAAGTAGGCGAGGTGTGCATGAAATGAATACTTAACAACACTAGGGTTATCGTTTTTGTAATGTATTGTAGTGGATGATGATCCAAGGATATAAATAAGTAGTACTTAGAGAAATATGGGAGAGAGAGTGAGGGTGGGGACAGAGACATAGACACCCACAAAGTGAGAGACATTTGTAAGAACTATATGCAAAATTAAGCCGGTGAGTTAAGGATGTAGTGAGAAACTCGATCTCGACGGTTAGATCATAGACTAAGGAGCTTGGTGTGATCTAGTTTGCCTCATTGAGATCGAGGAGCCAGTGGAAAGAATGAGATCTAATATTGTAAACATGGATGTCATGATATAATTATGAACCATAATAAAAGCTCGAGAAAGAGATATTTGTGGACGTAGCCTGGGGGGGTGAACCACAATAACACCTGTGTTATGTGAATGAATGTATGCGTATTTATGCGGATGAATTTTTGAATGTTAGATGAATGAATTAACTAGTTAGATATGGTATTCCACATGCATGGATAGAATGCGTGTTATAATTAGATGTTAGGCTGAATGAATTAATATTATAAAGCATAATCATAGATCTCTGATCATTCTCAGGTTGCGAACACCTAGATATTGCAACCACCCATAGAGCTATCTTGGGTGAGACTGCATAGTACACTTTGTGTGTTGCGTTTCCTTCTGGTCTACCAGAGGGGCTGATAGTTTTAAATGGATTTTGTTGGGATATTATAAAATCTGAACCAGGGTCAATATATAATGGTAGAATCAAAATAAACCATAAAGAATCCTCAATACCAATAGAAGAGTACAAATCCAATAGACATATCGCTTTGCCTCAGAGAGGGACCCCATGGAATCGAACCAGTGAAATTGATTTCCAGATGTCCACAACCATGAACTTTTGATTACTACCAATATTTCATAGGAGGGTTCCCACAAAGAGTTACTCCAGATCCTGAAAGTTTCTAGATTCAACAAGGCTATAAATTCAGGAGGTAACCCTTCCACTCATGCGGTTGTTCACCAAATTATGTTGCTGCAGGATTTTGAGCTACATGAAGATCTTCAAATTAAGTGTTGTGAGCTTGTTTTATAATATAACAAGGAATGTGAATCTCAAAACATACACATACACAAAACATAGTGCTCAACAACACAAACAAAAAAAAGAAAAGAGCGCTTCACAACCCTCCCTGAGAGTGAACAAAAATATAAAAGAAAAGACCACATTCATAATGGAAAAAAAAGAAAAACACAAAGAAACAAAGCGAATAAAAGTAAAAATCAAAAATAAAAAAAAATAAAGAAAAAATCCAAGAAAAAAATCAAATACAAGTATAAAAAAAAAATCCAAGAAAGAAAGCGAATAAAAGTATAAAAAAAAAATCCAAGAAAGAAAGCGAATAAAAGTATAACCATAAGGTATCCTTGATTTGAATAAAGGATAACACATGGTTGATATCGTTCAATTTTACTAGCCGGTAGAGTGTCAAATGAATGCAAACTCAACCACTAATTTTTTTTTCAACCAAGATAAATAAAATAACTCAATAACGTAATTGAAGAAAATATTAAAATAGAATGAAAAAGAAAATACAATAACAATTCATTTCTACAATGCTCTATAGAGTGTTTAATATTTAAATTCAATTATAATAAATTGTTTTTTTTTTTAAATATCTTTATAAAATGTGATAGTCATAAATTTTTTAGGTTAATAATATTTTATAAATTTTATGAAATGTTATTTAACACAGTTATTTCTATTACATATATATTTTAAATATATGATTATTTTAAAATAGTATTTCAAAATAAGGAAAATATTTTGATACAATTTTACAATATATGATATTGAATTGGTTTTCTCCTTGAATTGTTTTTTTCCTACTATTATTTGACATATTGGTTTTTCCATTATACTAAAAAAATAAAAAATAATATTTAAATATTTTAAAAGGAAAAACAATTTTATATTTATTTTAAAATATAAATTAATAAAAATTAAATGAAAACTGATGTTTATTATTTATTATGTCCCTTTATTGAAAAGTGACAGAATAATCAATATTTTAATGATGTTAGCATATTCTTCTGATGTTATATAAATCAAAAATGATATTTTGAATATATTTTTTTTGTATTTATGAATATATCATTACTAAACTTGTTTATTATTTGACATTACTTAAGCATTTAAATGTGGATATTTTTACATATCTTAAATATGTATTACCATTGTTTAGAAAATAGTAAAATTTTATTAAATATTATTTATGGAATAGATTTTTGGCAATTTTTTTTTTAAACCTTCAATACTAAAAATATTTTATGGTTCATGGCTCTCTTTAATGGATTACTACAACCCTATTTTAAATGAGTATATTTTTCTATGAAGATAGTGTGAATATTTAAAAAAAAAATAATGTAAATGCACTAGAAGCTGAAATCCCTAGGTAATGGGCCGGTCAACCACCACCTTTGCACATTACATCTCATTCTATTTGGAACTCTATGAACTTTGGAACTCCATAGATTTTAATTATTGAATGTTTGTGTGAATATTTTAGGCAAGAAATTTAAATTGTATGGACTTTGTGTATTTTAAATCTAGGTAATGGGCCGGTAAACCACCACCTTTGCATATTACATAGCAATCTATTTGGAACTCCATGAACTTTGGAATTCCATAAATTTTAATTATTGAATGTTTGTATGAATATTTTAGGCGACAAATTTAAATTGTATAGACTTTGTGTATTTTAAATCTTGTGAGCTATAGCTATATCGATTTTTGTTAGGGGTACATAGCAATTTTTATTCACTTTTAGTTTGAGATATTGAATTTATGTTTTTTCTTATGAAAATATTTTTATGTTTAGATTTCATTTGAATTTAAAAAAAAAAAATAATAATAATAATAATATTACTTATCTGTATTTTAAATTGTGTATTTGTCTTTTGCATGTAACTATTTTAAATTATATATTTTAAGTATAGGCTTTGTATTCACCCTTTAACTAAAAAAATTTCATTTCCATGCATTTATTTCAAATTCTATTTTTAGACATGAGTTTTGTATACAACTTTTAACTAACAAAACTCTCATTTAATTATGGTTATTATTTGCATACATAAATTTGTGTCACTTTTTGTAAATATAAAGTTTTGGTTGAGAATTGTTGAGTTTCCATTAATGATAATGTACAAATAAGAAGAGCTTATCCTTTTACAAAATAAAAATTAGAAATTTGTGTGTTGTATCAATTTTATATATATATATATATATATAGAGAGAGAGAGAGAGATTAATAAAAGATATTATTTTAATTTTAAGATTTATCACTTTTAATATCAACATATTTTGATAGATAATTTAACATATCATATATTCTATATTCTATATATAAAAGATAATTCAAATAATAAAATGAATATTTTAAAAATTATTAGTTATTAATAGAATTTTTACATTGAAAATAGATAATATTAAATTTAGTTATGTTTGTATTTCATTATATAA
>CBVK0100413538.1:0-19571 GCA_900067695.1 Picea abies
TTGTTGAATAATGGTTTTGTGATGCCATATTCCAAGAATATTGATGATTATTCCATCTTCTTCCTTGATAATTTCAATATTGATCTTCTTCTCTTCCTTGAAATGTTTCATGATAATGAGGGTGTCAATATGGTTTGACATTTGATATTTTTCTTCATTTTGAACACCCATTTCATCTATCTTATTTTCATAGATAATGGAATCCTCCATCCTTTTTGCTTGGTATTTGATTATTCTAGCTAGATAATACCAACATATTTGGCATGAACATCCTTTAAATGAAGTTCAACTTCTTCAAGTATCTTCTAGTGACCTTCTTGAATATCATCTTTTTTCTCCTTTTGGAGCTACAACATCACCCCATTTATCAAATCTTGACACACTTCTTCAATTCTATATTGCATTAATGATTTTACCTCATCATTATTTAAGGATTACTTAACCTTCTTGCATATTTCCTCTTCGAGTCTTTTGGTATTTTCTTCATCTAATATCATTTGGTATTTTCTTCATCTAATATCATTTTTTTTCCTGATTTTGACAATGCTTCTTTTCTTCTTTCAACCTCTTAACCTCATCCAATAATTTTTTATTATGTTTTCATAATCTACATATCTCTTCATATTTCTTTTTCAAATCTTCCGTTGAATCATCCTTTTCCAACTTTGCTTTGCTACTCTTTTCTTGACTTAACTTATTAGCCTCTTAATGAGTGATTCATTAAGGGATCACATCGTAGATAGATCATCACCCTTATTCTTAATCTCTTATTTTGCTTATTTTAATTCATCTTTGTAACAACCTCGATTTTGATCCTTATGACTAGAATGTATTACATACTTGTGACTTACGCTGGTGAGACGATAAAGTTAAAAATGGGCCAGAGAACCTAGGAAATGTAATACTTCAATATATATTAATAAAACACATCATTTTCTATGAGACAGACAAGAACAAGAAATAAGGGGCTATGACTCCACGAGAGAGGGTGATAAAGGGTCTAAGTATTTTTATTATATTTTTAATTACCCATTTTGGTTTTGTTTGACGAAGTGGTTACATGAAATTCTTGGGGGAGGTCATGTGGTTCTTTGTTTCAAAGTAATTATATAAACACATCTTTGGGTTGTTTGGGGGTTCACTCATTCACTCTTATACTCTTTCATTTTGGTTCCTCGTTCATTATTAATCACTCATCTTCCTCATTCTTACTCATTTGTGTGTTCTTGATCTGAGCATGGAAACAAATGACTGGAGGTAGAGAGCCATTGCTAGATGGTTGTGAGGAATTACTAATCATTCCAGAAGGGAATGAATTCTTGTGTGCATGATATTGATGGTATTTATGAAATAATTTTCCACAACCGAGAATCCTTGGAGTTTCCAGCATGAATATTTCCTAACTAGTATCACTTGATCCCTAGAGAGAAATGGAACATCTTGAGGGGATACATGGAAGAGAAATGGGTCCATTTCTTTGGGTTGTGCACATTGGAGGGGAAGAGAGATGGAAATTAGGATTGTTGTGTGGTTGGGAAAAACATGAGAGATTGTTAGCTAACTGGTGTGTTTTTAGATTTCACCTAGGACCCATCCTTTTGGATTCATATCCCTGGCTCGGGGGTGACACTGCTATTGAGAGTGAATGAACATGGGTGTATATGGTTGGGAGGAACGTCCTTGGTCTGCAACTAGTTGGTGAATCTTTACTTGAAAAGATAAGTGCTCTCTGTTTTTTTTGTATAATGTATATTCCAATGTGTCTTTATTTATCTCTTAAATGTAATTCTATGTGCATGCTTGTTGGTTATTTGGTGTGCATGGAATGTTGTTCCTTTATTGGATGGCTTACCATGGGGATCTCAAGGGTGACA
This sequence comes from Picea abies, assembly GCA_900067695.1. Taxonomy (NCBI): domain Eukaryota; kingdom Viridiplantae; phylum Streptophyta; class Pinopsida; order Pinales; family Pinaceae; genus Picea; species Picea abies. The sequence goes on from CBVK0100413538.1 coordinate 1,875, forward strand.
TTGCTATTGAGAGTTATTGAACATGGGTGTCTATGGTGGGGAGGAACATCCTTGGTCTGCAACCAGTTGGTGAATCTTTTCTTGAAAATATAAGTGCTCTTTGTTTTTTTTGTATAATGTATACTCCAATGTGTATTTATTTATCTCTGAGATGTATTTCTATGTGCATGCTCGTTGGTTATTTGTTGTGCATGTCACGTTGTTCCTTTCTTGGATGGATTAGCATGAATCTTGATCTCGAGGGTGACACTGCTATTGAGAGTGAATGAACATGGGTGTATATGGTTGGGAGAAGCATCCTTGGTCTGCAACCAGTTGGTGAATCTTTACTTGAAAGATAAGTGCTCTCTGTGTTTTTTGTATAATGTATACTCCAATTTTCATTTATTTATCTTTGAGATGTATTTCTATGTGCATGCTTGTTGATTATTTGTTGTGCATGGCACATTGTTCCTTTATTGGATGGTTTAGCATGAATCTCGATCACTACATGTGTTGTTGTTGCATATTTCATGATTGAATTTGAATTAATTATTATCATATTTTTAAATTGGTTCAAGAAGCGTGATTTTATGTAGCATAACCATCTTTCTAGTGGTTGGGTACATTACAATCTTGAATTTTAAACAATTCCTGCATTTTTTATATCCCTAATCCAATTATTTGAGAAGGGTTTTTCAAATTCTTCCCATGTGGATTAGAGTATATTATCTTCATCAAGGCCTCTCTACCACTTATAAGCTTCACCATAAAACTTAAGGCTTGCTTGAAAACAATCCTTACAATGTTCTTTTACCATCCTTAACCATTCCACGGGATTGATTTCAACTTTATCTTCATCTCTTGTAAATTTAGATATTTCCATTGATTCTTAAGTGAGGTATAACCCAAACACTCAACTTACAACCTAAATATATTAGGAATAATGACATCAAATAGTTATAATCCTTATTCCAATATACTCTTCTATGTTTTCTCTTCTTTGAAACCTTGATTTGGAGTCTGTCCTCCTAGCCAAACTTCCTTCCGATGTATTTATAAAATTTTGTCCCCTATGAGTATGAAATTATGACCTATAATACTATAAAATTTCTTCTCTACAATTCCATAGGTATGACCAAAATTGGGTGTGTCGAGTGAAAGTTATGGTAACTTTCCCATGCTGAATTTTGGCTTGTTCTGAAGAGAGAGCTTGTACAACATGCCATGCACCCAATATTTGATATATGATTCTGAAAATATAATACAACATGTTATGGAATGTACTATTTCCAATGAAATTTATATCAAAAATTGTGGATCCTCTATGAAGAATTTATGATTGTTTTACCCGGAACACTTGTTTGAGACTAGTTACAAGATTGGTCAAAAACCATATCTTCCACAGGGTGTATCTTCGAAAATACATCAACCCAAAAGATGAAATTCATACCATAGGTACCTTGATATGTTTTCTAAACAACCTCCAAGTTTCACTTTATGAAGTGGCCCCGAAAAAAAATTACAATGGAAATTCCAATATGACTTGTTTGAAGAAGCAAAACCCTAGGATCAATGCTCTAATACCAAATGTACTTGTTTGAAGAAGCAAAACCCTAGGATCAATGCTCTAATACCAAATGTAATGATTAAAATCTCATAACATAATAGAAGTACACACCATGTACAAAATGTGAGCATGGAGAAAAAATCCAAGATAGAAAAGTTACACAATAACACCTTAAATAATAAGAGAACCTCCTCCACATAACCAAACACATTCATACCTCACAATTCCCATGTCACAATAATGAATACATGATCTCTATATCTACCTATTCAAACTTGCACATGAGGCCCATTTACTATTAGGTTGATCTTACTACATATATATTTTCACATTACATGTACATTTAGGCCCATATATGCCCCCCTTGGGGTCATATCTACATGTACATTTAGGCCCATATATGCCCCCCTTGGGGTCATATCATATACATGTGTACCTATATATGCTCCCCTTGGGTCATAACACATTAGGTATCTAGTTTTTCAAACTTCACACTAGCTTATGAATTTATGCAATTTTCCAAGTTTAAGTATGGGAGGACCATCATAAAACCCTATTAGGTGTTCCAATACCCAAGTAGATGATTATTTCCCTAGAAACCCAAGTGTAAGCGTGAGTGAGTGGTATGACTTGGATTTTACTTCATGGTCATGGTGTCACTGACATGAAAGGACATGTGTGATGTTCATCTCCATGCACACCTTTGTAGAGGGAGTTATTAATGCATTGAGTTACCCTTTCCTCAACTCTATTTATTTCCACCCCTATCTTTCTTTTTCTTTTCTTTTTCTGCATTGAAGTCCCTCCTTTGTAGAGGGAGTTCTTAATGCATTGAGTTACCCTTTCATCTACATTGTTTCTTTCCACCCCTATCTTGCCTTTTGATTTTCATTGTATTTCATTGCAAGACCCTTTTCAATTTTATGCATGTATTACTTCAAGATTCAGTTAAATCCTTCTCTTTAGGTATGCATTCAGTGCATTAGGACTTGGGGTGATGACCCATAATGAGGGGATACAACTCAATCTTACTTTTGATTTATCATTTATATCCCATTTTTGTTTTTCATTTTGAGTTTATAACATGATTTTTCCATTTTTTCTTACAACTGCTTAACCTCGAGCATTCAAGCCCCTTATTCTCATAGGAGAATGAAGTACAAACCTTTTTTGGATACATGTAACAACCATTTCCAAAAGATAGGACAATGGGAGAAATATAAATTGAAAGTGTTAAGTATGGAAATAAATGAGTATTTCACCCCTTTCAAAGCCTCCTGGTAGTACCCATTTTCCCTAAGAGTGACAATAGTTGACTATAGTACATATGATGGCTACCAAGGTAAGGAAAAAATAATAAACTCCAAGCATCATTATTCATTATTTGACTTCAACCCATGATCCTTACCTAAATTCCCAATACATTAAATGTAACACTTTGTATGAAACAATGGATAATGTACCTCATGTGTCTTGGAACATCATCATCATATGAACCTGTTGAACTAAATGAGATAAGAAATGATGAGGAAGAGGCATATAATGGGATGTTATCTATGGATAATGTTGATCATCATCTTCGGGACCACTATCTGCAATGTGGATCATGAAGAATGATCTCCCCAATGTTATTAAAACTGGATTGGAATCAGTGGAATTGGTTGATCTAATTGATTTTGGAGCAAAACTAGGTCAAATCAATGTATTGAACCTTTTTGGGTCAATTCAGTAAAAAAGCGACTGATTCAGTATTGAATCGACCTTTAGGCACCGAACTAGTTGGTTCTATAAGACACATGGAGCCCATAATTTTCAAATTAAAATAATAATAACAATTTAAGAAGGGGGGGATATTACCTAACCCTATGGCCTACTCAAGCCTAGTAATTAATGGTAATATTAAATTCTTAAAGTAAAAGGGAAATGAACCCTTTTACTTAAATTTTTAACATTACTATTAATTGTTTCAAGATGTTTGAAAGAAGTTCCAACCTCATTGAACTTAATATGGAGAAAGTAGAATTTTAGGTCCCATTCAATGTGAAAATTACCAATCCCTGGGTGACTAAATTCCTCATGATCTCAATCAAACAATTATATTGCTGAATTTATTTATTGTAGAAATAAATTTCAAACCGTAGCATTAATCACACCATAGTTGGAAATTAAATAGTGGAAGCATAAAAATTGATTTCACACACACACACAGGTAATTAATCCTTCAAATATATCTTAACCTCCACACACTATCCAAAAAACAACATTGCATGGATACTGAAAAACACCGCATGTAAAGCAAAACAGTGTGCTAGAGAAGTATAACCCGTTCTACAGAATGTAGAGACGATGATATGGATTTGTTTGAATGAATGTATGGATCCATACATTATTGTTTGTATGAATGTACAAACTTTTGTATTGTTGTATGAAATTATTTTATACAACTATATGGACTACTGCATGGGATTGCGTACTTCTGGAAACTTTCTTCCTATAATTTTTCCCTCTCTGTCACTCAACCTGATCAATTTATCAATTCTTCTTATGTGTCTTAACTCTCTATCTTGATTTGTATTTATAGTTTTAGTCGAGACCAAAACCATAATCTATTTTAATATTAGTCCTAGTCTAAGTCATGCATGCATGAAATACACCTTTTAGGCTCAATTGCTAAACCACTTTTCAACTAAAGTGAATTACAAAATAGAAGTTACTTTTCCAAAATAAATTTTCCAAAAATATCTCAAACTAATTCTTGTTTGAGATATAATTCTCCCTCTTAATGCAGAAGTAATTATGCGCCAATCCAAGTCTGTATTTGAATGCCTCAAAATTCCCTTTTTCCAAGGGCTTGGCCAGAATATTATCGACCTACTAATCCATGGGAATATGCTAGAGCTTCAATACTTCATTCTGGATATTGTCTCATATGAAGTGGTATTTGATCTTTATATGTTTGGACATATCATGAAAGATTGGATTCTCTAAGAGTTTGATACAATTATGATTATCATAGTAAATGACTGTGGCATCCAAATCAAACAATTATGCAAGTAAATTGTGAAGCCATATGACCTCACAACTAGCCATATTGGATACCATGTATTATTCCTATGTTCAGCTAAGTACCACAGAAGCATGCGTCCTTATGAACCAAGATATCATTATGGATCCCAATCTAAATCAACAACTTAAGGTGACCTTTATGTCTGTTACACTACCTGCACAATTTGAGTCTGTATACACCTATAAATTCACTTAACCATATCCAATATATCTCAAACTATACTCCAATGTGCCCCTCAAATATTTGAGCACATGTTTTGTTGGTACCCATTTCTCCTTCCTTGGATCCACTATGTACTGAATCAATGTGTTCAGTACAAAAATTATATATATCCTAGTGTTCCAAATACATCAAATAACCTATTAGTTTCTTGTACAATCTTGGATCCACCAAATATGAATATGAAGTTGTCACTTTCTTTAGATTAGTGATCATGGGTGTGCCCATAGGTTTGTAGTCCTCCATCTAAAACCTCTTCAGGGAAAATCTCCCCTCGTCTCTGCCAAACCTCTAATCATAAGAAGTAATGTATCATGATAATTTATTTCATCTCAAACTCAACTACCATGTTTTCTTTTAAATCTGCAATGAGCTTCTCAGCACCTATCAAAAATAAGTCATCTACATACAACACCAAAATGAGTAGATCATTTTGAACAAATATATAATATAAGTTATGATTTTCTTCACTTTTGGTGAAACCCATACTCTGAAGATATCCATAGATCCTAGAATACTATGCTCTTGATTATTGTTTGAGTCCATAAAAGGATTTATTAATCCTATACACATGGGAGTCCTTCCCATTTACCTCAAATCCTTGAGGTTTCTCTATGTACATTTGTTCCTCAATTATCCCATTAAGGAAAGTTTTTTTCACATCCATATCATGTATCCTCCATCCCATAAATCAAGCCAAGGACATAACTGCTCTAGTGGATGTGTACCTGGAGACTGGAGAAAATGCCTTCGCATAGTACACTCCCTCTCTCTAGGTGAAATCTCTCACCAAAAACCTATCTTTAAACTTCTCAGTTCTTCCATATGCTACATGAAACCTTTTAGATCCACTTGGAACTCAAAATTGACTTCCCCTCTAATCTTGGCACTATGTCCCAAATATCATTCTTCATTATGGAGGTGTACTCCTCCACCATGGAATCCCACCATACCTATTGATCTGCTACCTCTTGAAAAATGGAACGCTAGGAATCTCATCAATTCCATATAATATATAAAATTATTTGGAGGTTTACTCTCTTTAAATACTCTCCTATGAGTCTAAACATGCTCCTAAGCATCCTTCAATGTTTGAATAAACCATTGAGGTATCCTAACAGAAGTGGAAGGGGCTCTTATTTCCCTTTCTTCACCCAAGGGTTGTTGTATTTCTTTGGATATCATCAATGACCTTGACTCAACCTTCATAGCTTCCCACTCTTCATCCACTTTCAATAGAGTAGGCTCATGAGACTTCCTATATGCAAAGTCTTCCTCAAACTTTACATCCTTGATTACTACTATTTTCTCTAGAATATAGACCTTGTAAGGCTTTGAACTGTCACTATAACCCATAAGAAAACCCTTCCTACTATAGGGATCCAACCAGGTCCTCTTCTCTACTAGTACATGTATATAAATTAGACAACCAAAGATGCAAAAATGACTCATCTTTGTCTTCACACCAATGAATTCCTCCTTTGGTGTCTTGTCCTCCAATATCTTATGAGGAAATTGATTCTTGATGTAGACTATTGTGTTACATTCATTTTCCCAAAGAAACATGGGTCCTAGTCATGTATCATGGCCTTAGCATCCCCTATGATGATTCTTCCTCTCTGCAAACCCATTATGTGCGGTGTATAGAGTTATGAGCTCCCACTTGATTCTTCCCTCCTTGCAAAACCCATTAAACTACTTGGAGGTATACTCTCCCACATTATCTAATTTCAAGAATCTTCTTCCCTATTTGGTTTTCAACTAGATATTTGAACTATTAAAACTTTCTAAAGATCTCATACTTTAAGAAGTAGATCCAAGTCTTTCAAGAGAAATAATCAATAAAGGAAACATAATACTTGCACCAAGGGAGGGACAAATGGATCACTCATTGCAGAAAACTAAAATCCAACTAAAAATATATTGTTCAACATGTCACCCTCAAACAAGCAAACACTTGCATCTATTCCTAAAGAATAGATTGAGAAGGAAATATTTCACACATGACATCTGCATTTTTTTATGAATAACATGTTACCACACAATCTATCACAAGTGCAAAGCCTTCACAAGACACTTAGACTAGTGGAACATGGAAGATGTTAACACTATCACCTTGAAAACAACTTCCCTATATTTAGTGAAGAAATAATATCCTACACAAGGGAGGCTTCCCTAATAGCCTCTAAGAATGCCTAAGAAAGACACAATTAAGTCTAGGCCCCCCTGGGGGTGACTACTCAAACTACCACCAATGTAATAAGATAGACAAGGTATTAATGAGGTGGTAAAAAAAAACAAATGAGGATCTAGGTCACATTAATAGGTTAAGTCAAGTCAAGGTTCAAGAGGATCCCCAAATACAAGAAATCCAGAAAAATCCTAGGGTTGTTGTAAAACGAAGAATATATGAAATTGCAACAATGAAAAAAGTTATAAAAACAAATAAAATATCCCTTTGACAAGTAATAATTCAATGAATAAATAGGGATAAACAATAAACTAAATTAGGGTTTTATTAAACAAAAAAAATAGGAAAATTAAGGAGCATATAACAACCCTAAAACCCTATATGTTTACCCTAGAAGGTTGTAATTACACTTCAAAAATATAAATTAGCATTTTAAAAATGTTTATTAGGTCAAAAATATGCCAAAATGCCAAAATGTCTTAGTATTTATGTCTGAAAATGAAAAATTGTTGTAATAAAACCCTCACCTAACCCTAAAATAGTAAAAATAGAGTATAATTAAAAAATAATGATTGACTATTAGGAGAAAATACTAGTGCCTACATTTTTGGGGAGCATATGGGGTCAAATAAGAATCCCTTTTGAGATAAATGAGTATGTTTTTTTGGGTCATACATAGAGTTTGTTCAATACTAGCCCTAGGAGATCCTCCTAAAATGTTAAGGGACAATTCAAGTGAAGGTTCTTCACTAGAAACCTTTCAAGAGATTTGATAAGAAGTGTTTGTCTAATAATAATAGAGAATGCTCAACCAACATTAGAGAAACAACATTACACTTAAATGCATTCATAAACACTCAACCAACATTAGAGAAACAACATTACACTTAAATGCATTCATAAACATACCCACAAGATGAAAAGAGACCACTTAATAAATATTTCATATATGAAAACCCTAGCAATGAATAACCAAGTAGTAGTAGATCATCCACAAGCTTATCACATCCAAAAACAAAAAAAAATCACTCTGACTAATCATCCATAGAATTCTTCATAAGAGAGAGAGTATAAGTAGACAAATAGTGATATATCTCCACAAGTAACAATGATTTACAAGTAAGATGTGCTTCTCTTCTTTATATGAGAGATCTAGAACCATTCTCACACAATAAAATCACTCAAAACATAAAATAATGGTTGTCTCTCTCAAACCCTAGATATAAGGAAATATAACATAACATATACATGATACACAAATGGATAGGTCAGATCGGAAGAGCACACGTCTGAACATATAACATAACATATACATGATACACAAATGGATAGGTCTCTAAGACCCCCAATGATGCCTCCAAGATGAATTAAAATAGCCCAAACATCATATCATCCCACAATAAAGTGCTCTAGATCTCACATATGCGGCACGTGTGGCCTCATAAAGGGGATGCCTCACTCCAAAATGATGACTAAGGGGTCAAATGTGAAACATTTCCATGAAAGGGTGCAACATTTCATATCTAAAAGGTGTCTCATGCCTCCAAGGGGTGTTCCATTTCATCAATAGGTTCCACATCATCATTGAGAAACTCAAACATCACATCAAGGTACCCCATCATCATAATTTGCAATGTCCCATCATCAAAAGGTACCATCAACAATGAAAGTGTGCCACATCATATCTCCAAGTGCAATGACTTCAATAAAAAGTCCAACATCCTCCAAGGAATGTGGAAGGTCCTATTATCACACAAACTTGCACTTATTGTGTTAAAGTATGAATGCTCAAGTGAAATCATGTGTAAAGTAAAGGAAAGTCCATTGTCACCTCAACAACTCTTTTTTACTTTAAGCCAACTCTCCTCTAGCTCAAGGGAAAGGAAGTTCAAGATGATGTGTAGAATGAAGTCCAGGAAAAATGGTTTTGGGTAGCTTTAAGTATGAAAATGATTAGAGGATTGGGGATCGATGCCTTTTCCATTGGGAAATAGAGTCAATGCAATGGAAGCTTTAATGGAGAAAAAAAAAACTTAAGGATTAACCCTAGGGGGATGTACCCTCACAACTCCTAGGTATGATCCTTTAGTAAAAGGAGTTAGGGGGATGTACGCTCCCAATCCCTAATTTCATCTTATGTTTTCTTTGATTTATAACACAATATCAAATGGAAACTAGGTCAATCCCTATGGGATAAACAATCTTAACCTCTAGAACTAAAAACTAGACAAGACGAGTTCTAGGGGCATAAACAATGTTAATCCCTAGGCTAGGTCTTAAATTCTTCAACAAAGTTTAATATGAAATAATTAAGGGAATGGGATAAAAATATTAATCCCTCCTTAGGGTTTCCACCAAAATAGTGGGAAAAAAACCCTCCAAAATGACCCATCTTCCACAAATTATGGGAAAAGTGGGGGTATTGGTGCAACATTCAACCTCCAAAGGCCATTCAATGTGCAATGACTCTTCCACCCTGTCATTAAGCATGTGAACCCAAAAATTTCATGACTTTCACTTCAAGCAACCACCTCGGCCTAAGCATGTGAAACCAAAAAGTTTCATGATTTTCACTTCAAGGAACCACCTCGACCTTTAGATTCCCTCCATTGGTTTCACAAACAAACTCCTATAGGTCTTAAAAATTCCAACATGACCCTCAAGTTGTGGGTTAGTTTTCCTTAAGTTTCTTCTTTTATTTTTATTCAATCATCTTCAAATGTTGAGAAAGGGTTATAATTAACTTTTATTGGTTGATTTGATCCACATTTCAAGTTGGCTTCAACTAAAAAATCATGTCAATGCCTAAAATTAGGTGGAATCCTCACTAAAAACCTTGTAATACAACACCGACATGTATAAATACCTCGACCTATTCATAAAGACAATAAAATTTTTAACATGGTGCCTTCTCTTTGCAATTATGATCTATGTAATTGACACAATGGAGGAGAATGATGTATTAGTGAGTGTTGTTCAACATCTTCATATTGTACCTTTGATGGGTGAGAAGTATTAAGATGACCACAAATTTCCTCAACCAAACTTGATATTATTTTATCTGAAGAACTAGCACCAAGACTATGTTTCTTATTCCCCTTTATGCCTCATCCTATCAACAATATCATAGACATCAAAGATCACTATATGATTTAGAGCCCCAAGCATACACCTCGGTCCTTAGCACTTAGATGATCACATACAAATATTTCTAGTGGTTGGTATACATTTTAGTTTTCATCCTCAAAGATTCATTGTAAAACTTCAGAGGACACTAGAACTATATTTGAGAAAATAAATGGCCATATAAACTTCTTATTGTTGATGGAAACAAGAATCATTGTTATTCTTGAAATAATTTGAGAACAGAGAAATCTTTGCACAAACAAATCTCCATTAAATTATTTTTTGTAGAGGATTGATAGTAACAAAACCATGATATATATCAATATTCCAACCACCAATATCTGGAACAAAGGGAAATGGAAATAGGTCCAATGCCATAGTTAATGCCTTCATCTGTTTGTATGGATGCCCCTTATGTTCTCATGAATGATATTATGTCAACCAAAAGGATTGGTTGAACTGTTGACAAAATTACCCTCCAAGGCTTATCCATCTTGTGGGGATATGTCAAAAGAATCACTAGATCTATCATACAAGCTCGTTTTATAACCCAGATAAGTATTTTATAAGTTTTTTGTGTGTTTTCACACCTTATCATCTTCAACTTTATTGTTTGCTTGGGACCTAGTTTGAGACCAATCACCTATCTCAACTCGACATCCTATGACAACCTCTAATAAACAACCTCCCATAGTGCTAGTTTGACTATCACCATTTGGGCTATCTAGATATCCATATTTAGAAGTTGTACTCCTATGAACTAGTAAAGAATATGCTACAAAGAGTTTGACAACATCCTGCAGCAACGCACGTTGAATCCCAAACTTTCCATCCAAAAAATAAGCACAACCATTTCTTAATAGGCAAATTCTATTTTACATTAAGGTACCAAAAATCACCCCTTTCTATAGAGTATAACCAACCATCTCTCTTGTAGAAAAATTTCTCTAAAAAACATTGAACTTATAGGATTTTCAGTGAATACTAGTGGCTTGGCATATTCTTCTATAGCTCCAACATGCCTTTTTCGCATTTCCTTATGGGTGGAATCAATTTTTCTAGAGTTACCAATAGCCATTTCAATTTCTTGGGTTTTGAAGATGCATTATGATTCTAATTACTTACTAGTTCCATCAACTAGTATATAAATAATACCCAATGAATACAACACCTCTTGTCTCAATCTGGTATATCTCCCATTATCGTTGATGTTCAGAATGAGCCCTATTCTTAGCAATCTCTTGTAAAAGAAAACATGTTTTCATAGGTGTAATCCCCTTCATTATCTCCATACTAATTGCATCTCATCACAAAATGTTTTTGGAAAGAACATTCAAAACACCGATGTTTCCACAGTGGTAATAGGTCCCATAAAATCATCATAAACATGCAACATCCCATCACTAAGAGGTTCAAAATCATACCCATGTGTTCTAGGGTCTTGTCATGGAATCCTTGTCCTCAAAATTCTCAACATTCTCCATGAAAGTGTACTAGTAGAACCTCAATATACTCCAAAATATTCAAGTGTCATTCAATCATGTGACTATGTGCAATCCATCATTCAAGGATGGGATCATGTGGTCCAATGCATCATGAAGATTGGAGGAAATATACACAATCCAAACATAACATATAAAGTGAGTCATGTCAATGCAAAATCCATTAGATAAATCTCACAAATTATCCTCTTCAAAATTCACACCACCTTACAAAGTTATACAACTTGCCAAGTTTGGCTATGGGAAGATCATTATTACCCCCTATTAGGTGTTCCAATACCCAAGATAAGAAATATGTCCCAAGGAGCCCATCAAGAATTATGTGCAATGGTATGTGGTATGGAATGGGGTTTAATTCATGGGCGGATTGTCATTGACATGCAAGGCCATGTATAATATTCATCCTCATGAGAGAATGGGGTTTAATTCATGGTCGGATTGTCATTGACATGCAAGGACATGTATAATATTCATCCACATGAGGACCTTTGTAAAGGGAGCACTTAGACAATGAGGTACCCTTCCTTGACATAATGTCTTTCCAAAATTGTCTTTATTGGTTTAACCTATTTTTGGCTCTAGAAATTTGATTTGATAAGTCCTTTTGTAAGGTCTACATTCATTTCATTGGACTTGGGGTGATGGCCTCTTAATTAGAGGGTAGAGCTCATGCTTAATTTCTTTCTTAGTTTTTAATACTTTTCTTTTCTTGTCTGTTTCCTTGCCTTGAATTTTGAATTAGGGATTTTTCTCTTTCTATATCATTTTTTATAAAGTTGTGTCAACCAAAAGCATTCAAGCCCATTCTACTCATGTGATTATGAGGCATAAAACTTTTTTGGATAGATGTAACAAACAACCCAAAATAAAGGACTATGGATAAAGCATAGATGGAATGTGTTATTCATGGTAAGGGATATGGACACGTTACCCTCATTAAGCCCCCCCAATAAAAAAAAAATTCCCAAGAGTGACAAAATTGGAATAGGAGATGAATAAATTCAAATCATCATGATTCATTATCCAATTCAACACATGATCACCATTCACATTCCTAAACGTTAACAATATCACTCAATATGAAGTGTCAAAAAAATATACCTCAATGTGTAATGCACCATGTCATCTAAGTGAGTTGAGATGAAAATGTAAAGGAAGGATTATATGGGGATGGAGAGTCCAAAATCACATCATCAAAACTATTGTCTATAATGTGGATAATGGAGAAACAATCTCCACTAGTTACCCCTAGAAGTAACATAACCCTTCCTGAAAGCATGATGGCAATGGTAATCCTAATATCATAACATCTTGCACTAATAACAATCCATTCTCTTCCAAATTCATAGTAGCATTAAGACTCCGTATGGGTTCTATCTTATCTAGCATCAATCTCATATTTTTCTCAGAGAACTCAAGAGATCATATATAACTTATAAAAAATATCTACATGCTCATATTTTTCTCTATGAGCAACTTCCACTTTCTTACAAATTGTTACTATACGATATTGTTCATTTGTTACTGAAATGAATGAATGTGTGATATTCCCATTGGGAACACCCTTTTCTATAAAATAACCCTAATGTCTTCATATAAACCTCGTCATTGTTTCATCTAGAGAATTAGCTTCAATATCATTTTCAACAAATATACAATAACCAAGACAAGTGGTAAGTTATTTCTTAGAAATTTTATGTTGAGGAATAGGGATTTCTCCAAGTAATTGCATATTAACCATATGCTCTTCTTTATCATAATATAGGCCATTAAAACATAAAACAAAATATATATCCTTCACCCATTCAAGATTAACAATTGATATCAAGGTCTACAAGAAGGGAACCTTAATGGAAAAACCTTCACCAACCAAGAAGGGAACCTTAATGGAAAAACCTTCACCAACAAGATCAACTATGGATTGACAAATTTACTTGCTTTTTATATAGATCCACAAGGAAGAATAAAACATGGCACCAAGTAATCACCAAACCAAAAACGTAAGAAGGCAGGAAACCATAGAACATCTTCCTTCCAAGTGGTAAAATTACCCCTCAAATGGATCAATCATGAAATATTGTAGAAGAATTGAGCATTTCACCATTAATTCTTATGTGCCAAATAATAACTAAGATAGAGAAGCTTCAAAATTTGACAACAATCATCGATAATGAAAGAACCCCTTGCACAACCATATGGTCCATTAAAGATATGTCAATTAAGCTCCAAAACTTAAGGGCGTCTCCTTTTATAGAGTGATATGCACCTTTACAATAAAATAATATTGTCTCATGTGAGATCCTCAAATATATCCTATGGAGGTGTCAATACAATTTCCTCCAACTAACTAGTCAAAATACAATAAATTAAAGTAGTCAAGCTACAAGTACAACAATCAAGGAGAAAATATCCAAGAGAGTAAGACATCTCCATAATAAACGAAATAATGAGTGTCTATAGTGCAACACTTAGCCTACAAAATCCATGAAAGTGCATATATGCTCAAGAACCTCCTCCAAGTGAAAAATTCAACCCTCCTAAGTTTCCTGCAAGGTGGACGTATGGGCCACCAAGGTGAAAACATCCTCAAAATCATGAACAAAAACTCTTCAAAGAGTGCAACACTTAGCCTACAAAATCCATGAAAGTGCATATATGCTCAAGAACCTCCTCCAAGTGAAAAATTCAACCCTCCTAAGTTTCCTGCAAGGTGGACGTATGGGCCACCAAGGTGAAAACATCCTCAAAATCATGAACAAAAACTCTTCAAAGGGAGGGGCCCCTCAAAACTAGATCTAAATTCATGAGTGGATCCCTCATCAAATGTTTAATGCAAGGCTCCTAGGACCCCTCCAATGTGGGTGCATGGCTCCTCAAGATGAAAAGGTTAAACACACAATGAAACAACCCCACAAAAGTGGACTAACTCCTCAAAATTAATTCCACTAGCAATGTATGATGTATCCAAGGGATATTCCTACTCCTCAAATAAAGTGAACCATCTATCAAGTCATGGTAGGGGGATAGTACGTGCACACATGCCAAATAAATCTCTCCATGCAAACTCCAAGGTGGACATAAACATTCCTTCAAATGGTGAATGGGGTGAGCACTCAAGAAACTAGAGCATGACATGACATGAGAATCCCAATGCATGAATGAGTATCTCAAAACTATTTTTACCAATTCCTTGGGAACCATGAACTACTTTGTGATATGTGAACTAGCTTGGGGAATGTGAATTGCATTGGGAACTGTGAAGATGCCCAAAAATCTGAATGAAGCCAATGTCATCCTTAACACCTAGGGTGTTTCAAAAAAGGGGTTGTGCATCATTGTCATATGATTAGCCAACATGACATCAAATCCTATAGCTCAAAAAAATAAATGAAAACTAACAACTCCCCCAATTGTCAAAAGCTCAAAAATATAAGGGGTAGTAAAGAAATTCACTAGGGTTACCTTATGCCAAAATAAGGTGTAACATAGGCTCCAACTTGGGGAAATGTGCTCCTTTTGGGGGTGCATGAGAACCTCATAAAATCATCATGTACATATGAGAATGACCTTGACATATAGAAAAATCATCGATTATAAAATCAAATCAAATCCTCAAAAGAGCTTATTCATGCTACACTATTGTTGAATGGAGCTTATTTCTTTCCTACCAAGCATGTGAAAAATAAGGCTAGATGAAATCAATGAGCTAGTGCAACCACCTTAGCACCTAAAAAATAAAATTCCCCTTTCGTTCGTGCTTAGTCATTGTGAAAAAGAAAGAAATATTGAAATCCTAGTGGTTTTGGGTTGGTATCTCTAATATGGTTGGGTTGAGAATGGGACTAGGTATCTACAATTCAAGGGTGTCTATCAATAGGTGTGGAGATGAACTTGATGTTGTTGGCATGTTTTACAGATAGTGTATGCTTGTCATTGATGGCAAGTACAACAACGATGATGACTTGAGTACAGAAAGGATGTGCCAAGCGGGCACCTGAAGTCTCTTGGGAAGACAATGCAGAGCTGGCTCGACAAGATCAGAGTATGCAGCGATGGACCTCATTGAGATTTCCCGATGAACGTCAGATCTGAGCCTGAGGTCCGACCAGCGTTGGATCCAAAAAAATATGCATGTTCTTTAATGAGCAAGGTGAAATGCGAAATCCCGAAAACCCGAAACAAGCGCATCACTCGAAGTAATGAATACCGGGATTTCGGTTACCAAGAGATGGAGAAGTCAGAGACTCTCAACATCAAGAGTCCCAAAGTGCCGAAAAGAGAAACGCAAAAATTCCAGAAGTAGGCACATCATACCGGGATTTCGGTTACTGGGAGATGGAGAAGTCAGAGACTCTCAACATCAGGAGTCCCGAAGTGTTGAAAAGAAAAATGTCGAAATTTTAGAAGCAGGCACATCATACCGGCATTTTGGTTACCAGGAGATGGAGAAGTCATATACTCTCATCACAAGGAGTCCCGAAGTGCCGAAATATGAAATCCCAAAATAGACACATCAACAAACCACGTCAGCAAACCACGTCAGCTAAGGACACGTGGCACAATCAGGCAATGAAAAGTGTCAAGCTAATTCAACATTTCTAGCACATGTAAGTCACGAATCCGAGTGACATGTGGCAGCTATTCGACACATGTCAATCCACATGTGATGTCAGCAGTTTACACCACTTTGAAACTTTCTATTTTGGGGTTCTACATAGCAAACAAAAACTCCACCATCACGATGTCTCGAACTCCGAAATGCTGAAAGGATCCATTGTGAGTCTCGAAAACTCGAAGGGAAAAATGCTGAAATCCCGTCAACTATCCATCTCAGTGGGTTATGTGATCTGTCCGATCACTTCAAATATTTTTTGATCATGAATTTTGTAATGTTGGAGTCAAGATGACTCGAAAGGGAAAAGCGGCGAAATCGCGAAATGCGAAATTAGGATCTAATAAGAATCGTTGATCAAAGGGAGATTGTGGATTGTTTATCCGACTCCCTTTCAAAGTTTTGGATACCGAGAGATGGAGGGGTCAAGGCTCGAGACCCTTCATCATAGGAATGTCGAATTGAAACACGGTTAGGCTTAGCAAGAGGTCACAGCCCTTGGTCACATCGGCAGAAGCTGGGGGAAGGAGTTAAGCTTCTCTTTCTTTTGCAGTTTTGAGGGTCGAAAAATGGAGAGAACTGAAATCCTCCACCATGGTGATCCCAAAATGCCAGAAGACCGGAATGTTGAAATGAATGCAAGATCCCATGGAGCCAATCCAACGATGTAGTTGAATTTGGGCACGATCAAAGGGATAATTTTTCTCCTCATAGTATAACTGCTAGAAACCACTGATGGTTTATGCGAGAGGACTCGAAGACACTTCGATGTGATTGACAGAGAAGGTGAAGAGTCTCTACGGATCTTCCAGTAGAAAAAAGACTGTTCATGGAGGCGATTGACAGCTAGATGAGTGTTGGAGCCTGTAACTACAACAAAATAGTTGAGCTCAATTGTAACAGAAGATGAAGAAATCTCAACTGATGGTGAGGCGAAGGAATTTGATTATGAAACCCAATGATGATGGATAGATGGCATGAACAAACAAAGAAGCTGAAGAGTTTCCCTGATGAACATGCAGAGCACTCGACATGCAGAGAATGCAGAATGATGAGATAGAGAACATGCACAAGATGCATAGGGAGTATAAGAATGTGTAACAAAGAAGAGATTTGGTTGTTGTTGCTGTTGAGAGTGATGCATGTGTGAATAAGAAGGTAGGGTGCAACACCCAAAATGGACAGAAGACAAAAGGTGCATTGAAACGGGAATGGTGCAAAAATCACAATAGGTAGAAGAACATAAAAGTGTAATGGATGTGTGCAGGAAGACAGTGAGGAAGACTGAGTAGTGAAATATTGTAGAACAGTGATGAGACTGGTAAGCTTTCGTTGAACACTATATCATTGTAATAAGTTCCAGTAATTCATATTCATAATCTAGGGTGGAAGGGAGGTGTTAGGGAGGACTAGTGTCCTCAGAGGTTCAAG
>CBVK0100413539.1:0-19570 GCA_900067695.1 Picea abies
CTATGATCAAATCAATCATAAAGCAAATACTGTGATCAAAATAAATCAAAGTATGGAGAAATGAAGAATAATTTTTTGTTATTTGTCTTGCGATTTTTGGAATTATAATTGTGTAGGAAGTTTGAAACGTCCAACTTTTCGAGTAGACACTTCACCTCATCATCAAGGACTCTTGAAGCAAGAATGAATGAATGAAGAGAAGTTTTATAAAGGCAGGGTGAGAAAGGAACGTTAGGGAGAAGTGGACACTCTGTAATGTTCCCTTCTCCCCCTTGTCTTTATAAAGCTTCTCTTCAGCACTCTTTTCATTCATTCTTGCTTCAAGAATCCTTGATGATGGGGTGGAGTGTCCACTCGAAAGTTGGACGTTTCAAACTTCCTACACAGTTATAATTCCAGAAATCTCAAGACAATTATGAAAAACTGTGAAAATTTACAGAATTTGAATTTTCTGCCAATAATCGGCCAAACTCTCTGACCTCTATTACATTCAATGCAACTATTCCATAAATAAAACTTCACTAAATGATCTAAAACATATATGCAATAAGCATCAAACAATTATAACTCAGATCAAGGCAAAGTAATAAAAAACTAAGTTAATGCAATAAGCATCAAACAATTATAACTCAGATCAAGGCAAAGTAATAAAAAACTAAGTTCTTGGCTATGGAAGATGATGAAGAGGTATGAGGTTGCATTTGATAGTGTGAAGGCCTCAAGCGAGTTCAAACAACTACCACTAACTTATAAGATGTCATGGCCTTCCAACCAAGACAACACTGCCTATAAACTCATGGACATTGACTAAGAAGAGGTTGTTTGGAAGAGTAGTGAAGGAACAAATTCATGGACATTGACTAAGAAGAGGTTATTTGGAAGAGTAGTGAAGGAATGCTGAGCAAAGTTCTTTGATAAAAAATTTAAATGAACAAATTCCTTTGATAAAATTTGTTAAACGTTTTAGATAGCCAGACACCATTATAATTTATGCAAATATAGAGTAATAAAGGCTAAGCATAGCCATTAGATATTGGATTTTTTCCTTCCAGCATCTCTAAGGTAAATTTTGTTGGTTATTGTGTTTAATTGGCTATATGATTATAGATTATTTTATATTTGCTTCATTTTAATGTATTCTTGCATGTAATCCACTTAATCCACTTAAGACAAATGTCAGATGTTGTGAATAACCTAAGTTTTGCTCTGATAGTAAAAAAAATGTCCAGTTGCCTTAGACAGTCAATGATATCATTGCTAAAGGTGATCGATGAATGAGGGTAAAGGACTATTGGCTCCAGTTTCTAGTTCTAGCCGGAGACTTGATTTGTTCTTCATGAACTACTGTTTCAAGGATTTATTATGCATATGCCATGTTCAGACCATGTGTTAAATGCACAATAGTTGCACTACATTCACTTTGATCTATTCAAACTATATCAAGTCAGCAGAAGCAATACATCCCCGATCCAATGCATAGTGACTACCACCTACATCATTCCATTCATAATTACATGTATATATATATTCTCATGGTTCTATTAAGAAGTAATGTAAAGCCAGGAATGCTATTACTCATGTTTTTGGCTTGATTATATTGAACATATAGAGGGTATGAATTATCGTTTTGCATAAGACTAGTAGAGCAGATTTGTTTCATAGTTTGGCATTTTATAATAAGTGAGTAAACTAAGTCTTTAAACCAAATACAAACAGAGCCATTCATTTTTATTAGTGATTATTTTTTGAGAAGCATAATCTCAGTTTGACAGTGATTGCAAATAGATGTATTTTTTAATTCCTCAAAGAGGGATCCATTTTAGTGAGATGAATGGTTCATAAACCTATCTTTTATATTTTATGGATCACTAAATTTCCATCAAGCCAAAGATGCCTACCTCCCATCTAATGAAATAAAGGAATATAAAATATTAGCGAGGATAAATGTAGTCCCTGATGGGTGACAGCTTGGCACCGGTTTACATGGCGTTAGGCTACCACCCATGCAAGGAGTTCCTCCATTTGCATAGTTGGAAAAACTTTGATGTAATATTGGACTATGGCAACTCCCTCCCAATGATGACTTGATGATGGCTGCTCAAGGTACGATATTGTATAGTTTGTTAATATAGTTGCCACTATAAACAATAAATGCAATGGCACATGATTGTTGTGTAAGGAAGTAACATCACATTTAATGGGTAGTTGGTACCTCTAGCAATGATGGTTAATCATGGAAATTTGTGCGGTGTGTGCAAAATTTTGAAACTCCCTCCCTCTTTGCTTGACATTTTATTGTCTAGTATTTTTTCTCTAGTACCATGTTCTTCTCATCCTTTGCAAATTTCGTCCATGCCTGCTCTTTCATTTCAAGTTCAATTTGTTCTACAACTCATTTAGACTAGTGAATAACAGTTCAAAAATGTATATTGCCTCCTCATACACCAACACATGACATCCTCCCTACTTGACACTTCATTTTCGTCATCCTCCTACTTTGGTGCCCTATCGACCTCATGCTTTGTAAATTTTTCCAGTTCTTTCTCTGTTATTTCATGTTGAATGTGCTCCATAGTTGGTTTGATCTCGTGAGAAATATTTTGAAATTATATATCACTCTATAATTTCCACTTGAATGTGCATAACTCCTCATTTGGTCCCTATGTTGGTGTTTTCAGTGGTCTTCTTTCAACCTATTTATGTTGGCATTGGATTTGCATTTCTATTTTATGCAATAGTAGATTCCCTATTCTTTTGTTGTTCCAGTTTCCCCCTCGATGATAGAGATAAACACCACTATACAATGAAAAGAGAACCACCACCCCACCTACACGAATCAAATACTATCAATGTATAAGTGGAATGAACACATTGTGTCTTAGTGTACTGAGAGGGTCACCACAATTGAGTTTTTTCCCAATATGGTTTATATCGTTTGTGAATTCCCTCCCAACCTAGCATAACTACAATAATTTTTATTAACTCAAAACCCATAATCTCCTGCAAATGTTGTGTTTCAAGTGTAAAACCAAAATTCCGAGTTTTTTTAAGTAATTCATATCACGACGATCATGCTAATGTTATAATGAGAAAATGCACGTTAGGCATGTTTTTTAACAGAACCTACAAATTGTTATATCTTTGTGTAATGCATGCCATCATAGTCATGTCGACATTATTTTAAGATATACACCTGCTAGGTATGTTTTTTTATTAGAAAACTTGACAATATATTTTTCTTTGTGCAATGCATGTCATCATAGGTATGCCGACATTATAGTGAGATATATACTGACTAGGTTTTGTTTTTAAAGGAATGCCTAGAATATTTTAAATATTGTTGGGTTCCACCTAAGTTTGATTTTTTACAAATAATTTCTTAGATGCCTACAATATTTTATGTTAACTCAAAATAATCTCATGCAAATGTTGTTTTTCTGAAGTCAATGCCTATAATTTTGTGTGTTTCAAGGTAATTTATGATACGATGATAATGTTGGCATTATATTGAGATATATGTCAACCAGTTTTTTTTTTAAACTGAAAACCTGAAAAATATTTTTTGTTTTTATGTAATCCATGTAATGCACGTTATGATGAAGTTATAGAAAGATAACTTCTATGTGTTTTTTGTCATTATCATCATTCCATATGAACCTACATTGCATATTATGTTATTATGTTGTCTACTTCATTTTGTTTTTCATGGTGGTCATGCCATCATTAGAACACGATATATGTCGACTAGGTTTGTTTTTTAAATGAAAAACCTACAAATATTTTTATTTTTATGTAATGAATGTAATGCAGATCATGTCAGCATGATATGTCAAAATTATTTTTCATCATTTTTATATTCTATAGGAACCCCCATTATAGTTGTGTTATTATCCCATGTTTCTCTTCATTTGTCATGTTGGTTCTAACAATTATGCTACATTTTTTATGTGGTAGGAACATCTCAAATCATGGTAGAAAATCTATAGAATTGAAATTGCAATTGAAAACAACTATTTTTTGTTTTATATGCCATTTCTCAAATCCCTCCATTATTGCCTCCTCCTACCATGTAATGAGATGTACCACATGAACAACCAAACAACCAAACAACCTTCACTACCCACCACCTAATAGCTCATAGAATCACAAAACTCCTAGCCAATAGGTTGAGGGGAAAAGGGGCCTAGAACACCAACCTAGTTCCTAAGAACTTTGGGAACCCCTATTATGCCACCCACACAAACAAGTAAAACTACGATGAAGCATGTTGATGATGGATTATTCTAGGTTTGAAAACTTGGGTGGGGAAGAAAAATAAAATAAAAAAGTGGCTCCCTACTCCGAAGGCCCCCTAGTACACGAGCCATAAGTCAGGAAGACAAAAAAAATTTAAAAGTGGTTTCTTCCACTAGAGAATCCTTCAGCTAAGGACCCCTCAACTAAGCCATAGGTAAAGAAAATATGCTATATATCAAGTGTTGTGTGTCTAGGGGTAATATTTGCATGTTTTAATCATCAGTTGGACTGAACACTAGAGTTATGCAATCTTGTTGGTTTTGAAAAAATTAAAGAAAAATTATATCATCGTGGACATGGAGGAAACTCTGAGTTGTTGTACGTAGTCCACAATTTTGTTATAATATTGTGACACTAACATTTAACCTAAATAACATCCATTGTTATACTATCTTGCAACTGACATTACACCTAAATAAAAATCGATGTTATACATGCATTTCCATCAACGTTATGCTTACTATGTCCATGTAATCACTTTTTAACTTGCTTTATGGAAGTCTATTTGTAGGCCACCCCCCATCACATTAGATTTTCATATATTGATGTAGACCAACTATGTTAATGATGCTATATTGGAGATGCATAGAGGAAGAATGCCTAGAGGAAGATGCCTAGAGGAAGAATACCTCTTACCATTTTTTGAACTCTCCTTAGGCTGTCAAGATTCATGTGACTGGATCTTCTTATATGCCACAACTCCATGAGTGTTCCATTATCATGCCACAACTCCATGTGTGTTCCATTATCATGATGACGTTGACAATGATGATGATGACGATGACAATGATGATGATTATGATAGTGATGATGATGACGATGACAATGGAGATGATCGTGACAATGATGACGATGTTGATGATGCTGACGATGACAATGCCACATCAAATTACATTCAATAATCTCTTAAAAAAAAATTATTAAATGAATAATAGGAATGCCTTAATGAGCTTCTCTTGGTTTCAAGAACAATTTATTCTCTACTAAACAAGGCCAACCATGTGAAGGTGGAAGCTCTTTTGGCACCTCCCCCCCATCACATCACTCTCAATTCCCCATACCCAATCATGCATATTAATTTAAACAAAAATTGTACAACTAATAATTTATATTATAAATAAATTTGTCCTCAAAATATTTACAATCACTTCTAATTTTTGTGTTTCTTAATTTTCATAAAAGTCTTCAGTAAATCATTAGTATATTGGTCTTTATCCCCTTCAGTTGTTGGACCCTCTTCTAGTCATGCTCCATGACTATGCATCATCTCCACCATTGTACTACTTCTATTAGTGCGATGTACTAGTGGACACTGTTGTAGTACAAGGGAATCTACTACAACAACAAAAAGTGTTAAAAGGACATGGTTAGTTATTATTATTCATAACAATGTTTCATTAATAATACAAATATCATGACTATGCTTTTTAGTTGGAGGAGTAGTTACCACCATTGGTTGGGTTAATTTCGATGACGACGATGATGATGACGACGATGACAATGACGATGATGATGATTATGAAAATGGAAGATGGTGATGATGGAAATGACAATGATGATGACAATGACAATGATGCGATGACGCTGACAATGATAACAATGACAATGATGACGATGAAAATGACGATGATCATGATGACAACAATGAAGATGATGATTCTCACAATGACATTTATGATGACAATGACGACAACCACGCCGATGATGATGACAACCATGCCGATGATGATGACAACCATGATGACGATGACGATGAAAATGACGATGTTGTTGATTATGGTGATGACAATGACGACAAAGACAATGATGATAATGATGACATTGATGATGAAAATGCTGTTGATGATGATGAAGATGAAGATGATATCATTGATCTTCTTATTCATCCAACTCTACATCTGTGTCATCCAGTTCAAAATCGATGTTGAAAGGATTGGCTATATCATCATTGTCATCAATGTCATTTTTGATCATAATATCATTGTCAATATCATCATCGATAACATTGTCATCTATATCTACTTGAACTTATTCAATTTCTTCATATGAAATTACATCTACCTCATGCTCCTCTACATCTTCATCTTCAATATCATCTTCTTCTAGTACATTATACTTTATAGGCCTTCCTTGTGGATCATATCTAACAACATACGACCAACCTACTTTACCTGGAACCTACGAATAAAATACCTACTCACATTGGCTTGAAAGAACATAAGTTTTTTTACCTAGCTCAAACATTCTTGTATTAACCATGGTAAATCCATTGGCATTCTCAATAATAGTTCTTTCAGGATCACGTTCATTCATCTATAACATGTACCATTTGACCTCGAACATAAATAAATTGAAAGAATTAAAGTCACACTCAATTATGTCATTCAAATACCTGTAGTATCTATTTTTGGATGCTTGCCACTTCTAGAGGAAACATTAGTGACCCGAAAGACTGCAGTTATCCCACAATCACATGTTTTCTTCTTTTTATCCAAAATTTTTATGCGAAATTTATGGCCATTACACCACATAGCATTGTGGTGTTTCAACTGCAATATGCCTGACATGTAAAAATGCATTGTCAATGAATAAACATATTTAGACTCAGTATATAGTTATAAAAAAAAAACACCAAACTGATTAATATAATGGAAAATAACTGAAACATGATGTGGGAGAATTATATGCTTTCCTATTTATCTTTTAAACTATATGCTAAATCAATTTCCCTCCGAGTAATATTGGTATCTTGATTACAATGATCTTGTTTAAACAATGTAGTGAACCCTTCCCATGATAACCTACCATTACAGTGTATACATCGATCTATCCATACCTTCATCCAATCAAGATTGTTTGCAATGTATAAATGTAGTGCATCCCACTCTTGACCAACTGTATGAAAAAAAAATAAAAAATAGTAACAATAAATATTGATAATTGATGGAAGAATAAAACTTAAATAAGTAGAATAAAGATAAAAATTAATAATGCAAAGTATTATAGATCTCAGTTACCATCTAATTACCTTTCACTTTCCTTATTCTACCTTTCCTGACCATGACCTCCCCTTCAAATTTGTTGATGGAGTTGTCATCCCAAATGTGAGGCACCTTCATTCCTACTGGTAATTTAGGAAGATACTGACTAATATACACCAATGATTGATATACCATATATCCCTCCACCATACAACCCTTATGACATGCTCTTTGTCTAACGAAATCATTGAATGAATTCAAGTGCCTCTCCACCATCCAAATTGACCTTGTGTGTACAAGTCCACACATTTAAATCTCCTCAACTTGGTGTATGAGATAGTGTTCTTGAGCATTGAAAAATGTCAGAGGTAGATATTTCTGCATTTCACACATTAGCCAAATTTCTCTCCTTCAATATTTTATATCTTCTTTATGGATTTTTTTTATATGACAACCACCTACACATGATTATAAAAGAAAATCATAGTCTTCAACAACAAAGTATATACATTTCAAGTAAAACACGTGACGACAAGTTTTGCAACAAACATTTTTCTTACCTCGTGTATTTTCCAAGATCATATATAACTTGTTTTACATTGTTGTCAAAGTTGTCAGTGAGATATAGAGGTAGAACATATTGTAATTAAAAAAAATGGATCGTTATTTTTTTGAAAAGAAAACAAAATTAAAATACTAAAATGAAGTATTACCAAATTATATAGAAATCTGCCAAAACAATTACCTTAATGAAGGTATGCCAGTCATGATGAGTTTTTACCCCACCAAATTCACCTTTCTTCGCTAAGATATTCTTTATGTTTGAATAAAATCCCATGGGAAATTTAATTTTCTGAATGACCTCTTTTACAAAATTTCTTTCTTGCTCTGTAAATAAAAATGGAAGACTATTTTGGTCTCTAACATTGCTATTTGAATCAATCAAATTGTGCATTGCATGATTGGCTTCCTGAATGTCACTACAAATTTTGACAATTTTTTCTTTATCATTCCTTCCATCTATTATTCTCCACAAAGTTTCTATTACATTCTTCCCAATATGCATTGTATCAAACAAATGAGCTATTTGTAGGTGATCATAGTAGGGAAACCTACTGAATTGTATGGGGTAATTTTTCATTCCTCGTGGAATCCCATCAATGCCTTGCCAACCTTTATGAAACATAAATGAATTGATTATACAAAAATAATTGTTGGATACAATAAACAAAATTCAATACAAATAAAAATTGTAAAACATTTGTGTGATACATAGTTGAATTTCTTACCTTGATGAATTCTATTATATTCCAATTTCCATAGGTGAGGTGTCATTCTTCATGGTTTTATTGTATTCTATTCTTTCCCATTGAAAAGTTTTTTTTGGTAGTTCGATACCTATGGTTCTTAGGGAGAAAGTGCCTATACTCATCACACACCTCTTTTCCTAAACTTATTGAATGATTAGATTTCATCCTAGGATCACAAACTGGACATGCAAATTTTCCCTTTGTTTGAAGACCTGCAAGATATGGATTAATGTGACCATTAGTTATATAACAAAGAATTAATATTTAAGAGACATGCATAATATTTTCATAAAATTATATACTATTAAAGTGCAGTAATGTGTTACATAGCACAAAAATGTGTTAGCCTTGGGGCATCATGAATTGTCCATGTAAGTATTTCATGGAATTGAAATTGTTTTTTCCCTATTGGTCTAGAGATGTCGTACATAGTGATTCCATCCCATAAATTTCGTAGCTTGTCGATAAGAGGCTTAATATATACATTCATATCTTTCACTTGGTACTTACCTAATTGGTTTAAAGTACGCGTAATTACTACATTGTATATGTATAATAAATAATGCAACGAATAAGACACACAAAATGGTGTTATGTTCAAACAAATATTTTAAACAAATACCTAGGACAATCATTGCCAACATTGTGTGCTCCCTCTTGATTGACATCCAAGGAGGAAGGTTATTCTTTATGACAAAAATAGGCCACACTGAGTAAATATACCTGAGCTCACCAAATGGATTGACATCATCAGCTACCAATGAAAGCCTAATATTACGAGGTTCTTCTTTAAAAATCGACCATCTTTCTTCGATATTCCTAAATGCAGAAGCATCCACAACAATCCAAAGAACACCATCTTCACTTCTATGTCATGCATGGTAATCCATAAATTGTGCTATTCTTGCACACCTGAACAATCACTACAAATGTGGAATTATCAGAATATGAAGAGGGACCTTGTGAGGAACCTTTTTTGTTACTTGATCAGTTCGATATCTACTGATTTGATATTGAGGGCATTTTGTTTCCAATGCATATTGTCCATAATATATACTATTATCATTAGGAGATGCATCAATATGATGATACTCCATTCCGATATCTTTCATAATGGAAGATAACTCTCGGTATGTGCGAGGTAGATTATTCAACAATGGTAGGAAAAATCACCTAACAATCTACACCATAGAAAATAACTAGTTAATGTAAATAATAGTAATAAAAAAAATCGCATCCTTAATATATTACACATTAATTGACACTAAAAAAATAGAAATAAGAATTTCGACCTTTACGTATATGTGACGAATTATATTGTTACATACCTTTGGATTTGTGTGAGACAAGTGTTTGACAAACCATTCAATACCTTCAAGTTCACCAACAACATTATAGCTGATAGAATATTTGTTCTTAAGCCTTCATAAAGGGGTTGTTGTGCCTTCTCAAGCAGAGGTACATCATGAATATCATCAATTGTTTCCTCATCGATAGGAACAAAGATGTCCTAGATCAATCTATTTGTTCCATCATTTGTCTCAACATTATTATTGGTGTCATCTTCTCTCGTATAATTAACTTGATCATGATCTTCAATATCCATACAACCATCTAATTCCTTAGCCCGTACAATAATATTTCTACTACTACTAGGCACATTCTCCGGTGCCACACACCTAGGAGGACTTTTCTTTATAATTACAAGCAATCAATACAATTAGTGTATATAACAAATATTAAAATAAAATATTTTTTTTTAAATACTTTCAACACAACGACATATAATAATGAAAAACTTACCATGGGACGATATGTATACCCCCCTTAAATGTGCCCATTTATCCAACAATGTATTTCAATTTTTTTTCTTACAAGTATTCTTCTGTTAAATTCACTGCATTGATTGCAAGGGCATTCAAGTTTCGCATTACCCTTTGCCTCTAATGCTTCCTTTAACCTAGAAATTGCCCTTTCATTTTCTGCATCTGTAATGTTATGATTATTATTATTATTATTTGGCATTGGTATTTCCTATTACAACAAAAACCACTGAGGATGATATAAGTAAAATATACAAATATTTTCTTACAGTACAAATGTTGTCGAATATTGACCCCATTTGTACGTCTAGAGTTAATTAAGCCATTGTCGTCATTGATTTACTAAATGATTATAAGAGCACTAGTAAACAATTACTCAAGAAATCAAAATTAACCATAATATATACATTTTTACCACACAAGATTCAAAGCTCCACTATATGAAAGTAAGAAAATCATTAAACAATTATAAAAGAGAACTAGGCCAATAGTAATTGAGTAGACATTTTCATACCTATTTCCTAGACAAAAACTTGTGTTCCCACAAAAAATAGGGTCTAAGCTGGGTTAACAAATATTAGCTGGAATATCCAATGTGAGTATTTAAAAAAAGACAAAGAAATATTAAAAATTTCTACCCTTAAGACTACATCCAAAATCCAAGCTATGTAAATCAAGAATTCGATGTCAAACAAGGTGTGGGTTATAGAAAAGAGACTATTACATGCGTTGAACAATGAATAGACAATTAATATTTTATAGAAGTTGCACCTACAAGAAAATTGTCGAAAACTCTAACTTCCGTCGAAATTTTGACGCTCGTTGACCACGTCAAAGCTGACTAAGTCAATGACCACTAAGCACTTTCAAATGACTATCTAGATTTTTTCAAGACCCACAACATTCGTCGCTCTATCGATGAACTTTCTTCACAAGCATTCAAAAGTCCATTGATATAGTAATGAATGTTTGCCGAGATATCTACTTGATAGACGAAAAATTGTCACAAGCAAATGAAAGCCCGTTGATATATCAAATCCCAGTCATTGAAAAAGTGACATCAAAAGAATGTTGTCGTAAGTTTGGTGAACATCGGGGAGACCCAAAAAATGATTGAAATTGTAGTAATTTTGTGATGGTACAATTAATTTAACATATATCATCCTAATATTTTGTTGAATTTTGACCCCATATGTATTAGTGATTTGGCCACCAAACACATGAAGGTTGGAATAATCTTTGTGATGTTCCAAGAAATTCCCCAAATAGAGATTGTATGTGAAAGTTATGGTCCCAAGAAGTTCACATAACAACTAGGATCTTCATGGCCCACATTCCTTTTTGTCACCTCATCTCCTAAGGTGAGGGCCATTTTGGATCTTAGGGTTTTGGAATTAATGTTAAAAAGTATTTTCAACATCTTGTGATGGGATTTTTACAAATGGTGTAATCAATTCATGTCTCTTCAGAGACAAGCTACTTTCATTCTAGCCAATTCATAGTGCTTCACATATTGTAGTGTTTTCAATATTACATTCATTAATAGAGGTTGGGTTTCACTATATTAATGTTCTCTCTATAATATTTCAATGCTATTTTGCATGTATTTATATCTTCATTTTGTTCTCAGCATAATTTGGGTCAGTGGTATCAAAGCAATCTGTTCTTTGTTGTTTTTGTGTGCATGTCCCTAATGAGGTTAGGGTATAGGGAGTTGGGCCTTGAACTAACCGAGCCCGATGAAAAATTATGGTGTAATCTCAATCAACATCCCATGGAAGGAGAAAAAAAATGATAAATCAAAATATCCTATAAATATGTTGCTCGAGGAATCCCTCATGAAAAAGAGGAATGATCTGATGGATAATATCTCCCATATCCTTTGACAACTCCCAATAGGTATGAAGGCACCTTTAACAAGTAGACACTTTAGAGGCATGATGTCATTTAAGGTACAAGTTAAATTTGACATTTTTTTGTTTTAAGGAAATATATACACATATACTTTAGAGAAATGGTTAAGTTTTCTAGAGGGTTGTTTCTCTATTAAAAAAAATCGACAATGAGAATATCACCTTCACTCCATTTAAGTATCTTACCTATGCCAAATATTGGTGGAACACTTATTATGCGCAACATTTCAGAGTCTAGAGATGAATCTAGAGAATTTGGGACAAAATCCACTTAGGTGGCTTTGTTGATGCCCTTAAGGAGGAATTCTATTGTGTTGGAACTACAATGACCAATACACAAGATGGAAAACTTTGTGCTAGGAGAAAGACTAGGTGGTTCCAAAGTACACTAATAATTTTCATACCATGATATCAAAGTTGGGTATTAATGTATTCGAGTGACACCTAGTTCTAAAATACTGCATTGGTATACACAAATACATCTAAACAAAAATTGAGTTTTTGGGCAACTTTTCACTAGGAGCTTCTTATTAGTATGTTGTCAAGTTCATGCAAAAGTTTTATAATAAGAGTAAGAGAGAATTTTGGTCTACAAATTAGCCGTAACAAAATAATTCTAAAGGTATCCTCAATTAGTAGAACAAAGGACAAATAAAAAAAAACCAACCTTAGGACAACCAATCCAAACCATGTGCAAAGAAGAGTCATAGGAAGTCAAAGAAGGACATTGGAAAGTGGTGTGAGTTCCATAAAATTCCTTGGCACAACACTGATGAAATTCATTCCAAAAAATCATTGTTGGTTGTTATTAAAGCCTCACAATGTGATTCTATCTTGGACTATGAATCTGAGTCATATGAAGGAAAAAAAATCTTCGACATGGAACCTAGTGTTACCATCAACACACGGTAAAGGTATAGCTAGGGGAATTAGATGAGCATGAGCAAGGTGAGTGCCTCTTCCACTTGCAAATGTGGGTGAAGGGAACTCCGCTACATTTTATTATTGATAATGGAAATAAGAACAGCTTGATATCACCATACAATGTTAAGAAGTTAAATCGATTGATGACCTTGCACCACCCAACCATACACCATCAATTTGATAAACTAGGGATGAGACATATGTGTCAAACAATAATGTCGTTTGCACTATAACATCAATACCTTAAAAGATGCGGTATTGTGTGATGTTTCCCTACTTGGAGTTTGACATGTCCTCTTAGGAAAACCATATATGTTTAAGCATCATGATGTTTATGAGTCTAGGCCCTATAGTATTATTGTCACTTTGGGAGGCCATCCTTATAGGGAACCGTAGGTAGCCTCAACTGTCATAGTTGTTATTATTCTATTTTTTCTCACCTATTTAGTTTGAGTAAATATGTTCGTTATTACAAATTTTGTAGTTCGGGAAAATCCCAACCCATGACATAAATGTGAGACACAACTAGGAACACCTATCGATGTCACCTCAATAAATTCCCCCCTCGTTTTAGTGAAGGACTAGTCCAACACAAGGGAGGCTTCCCAAGTGACCCTAGGTGTATTGTTATGGGAGAAGGAAATTAAGAACTTGAAGAGTACCCCTATAGGTAAAGGTAAGGATGAGAATGAGACCTGAGAAAAGATTTTTAGGAGTTGGTAAATGGTTGCCAAGTTGTGTACCTCCAAAACAATGTTATAGCTGCCAAAGCAATATAACATATGATGATCCAAGTCTCAAAACCAATGGGAAATCAACAAGGAACCTTGATGTCCCAAAATTGCAGCAGTATGGAAATATATAGATCAACAGTAAATAGAATACAACAGTTGCAAATTAAACCATCAAAATCAAGTGTATGATGTTGGAAAATTAAGCTAGCAATTAGTAGACAATCTTCCAATTTTTAAACAAAGACTTTGATAAAAAGGAGAGGGTTATTATTAAGTGATATCAACAGATTTTTATAACAGTCTTATGGTTGTAGAAAACTTTTGCTACAACAACAAGTTCTAGCCACTTAAAATCAACAAGCAATCCACCCAAACAATAGCCTTTAAATGGTAGATCAATTATGACAGTTTGCAAGTGAATTTCAGTGGTAGAAAAGTGAGTAAAGAGTGATAAAAGAGTGAGTTTTATGCACCCCTAATGGTTGTAGCTTAATGATTGTTACATTATCTTAATTACTTGGAAAATCAAGATGCCCTTAGGGCACAAAATAGCTTAAAGCATGCACAATTTAATTCCAAACTTGAACAATTCAATCTCCTTGAAATCACATTTACCAATGCAACAATATTCAATCTCCAATGCAAAATATTGGTGTCTTTATCTATTGGGTGATGGAGTCTCTTGTTTATGAACTAGGGTGTAGCACTCATCTAGGGGTGTAAGCCCTTTTACTCCCTAGAGAAGATAAAATTTAGAAAGGTCTTGCTACAAGGGTGTAAGCCCTTTTACTCCTTGTAGAAATCCTTTAGAAAAAACCTTTTCAATAGAAAATAAAGAGAAATCCTTGATGGAGGGTGTATTCTCTTATACTCCTCTAATGGTTTGAAAAAATAACCTTGAAATCAAGACGAAACCAAAAAATTGAAGAAATTTCTTACCTAATCCAAGAGATAGCATTCAAAACCCTCACTTATCAAGATATTCCACAAAAGACTAGAGATAGAGAATTGCCCAAGTAGGGTGAAAATTTCAGCCTAGAGTTATGTAATTCTCAAGTGAGTTATTTCTAAAATGAAAATGAGATGGACTCTATTTATATGAGGCCATATAAACCATTTTTTTCCACATAAAATGCCAACAACAAATCAAAAGGAGGATGACCCCCTTTATTCTCCTTTACAATTTACAATTTTTTTTTTACATAAAGTAAAACCCTCAAAATGGTGACGCCGTGCCCTATAAGGGTGACTTTGAAC
This sequence comes from Picea abies, assembly GCA_900067695.1. NCBI lineage: Eukaryota > Viridiplantae > Streptophyta > Pinopsida > Pinales > Pinaceae > Picea > Picea abies. The sequence continues at coordinate 15,239 of CBVK0100413539.1, forward strand.
CTCTAAGTGAGACATTGAGCCTCAAGATGCAATTTGTTGGGCCTCCAAAGACTATGTATCAATCTATAATGTGCTAGAGTGTCATGCCATGCCTCTTCTTCCTTCAAAAACACATCACCACATGTCTGGTACCATCAATCCCACCAAAAACCTATCCTCCACATGACATCAAGGCTTAGAAGGTGATGTCCTAGGCCTCCAAAGGCCATCATCCAAGTGCAAAGGCATATTGTGTTATCCTCTAGGGCTGTCAAGGTGCCTCCAAAAGGAAACATTCATCAACTTATGTGCACAAGAGCTCTGGGGTCCTATGCCCATAATGTGGGGTATGCCATCCATACTTAGGGTATTCAATCCCCATGAAGGTCAAAATGGAACAAATCCTCCATAGAATGGATTTTCAATAGGAAAGGTCATGGAAAGAAAAAAAAGTACACCCTCCAAGGTTCCACAAGTCACATGTGTCATTCCAAGTAAGTCGTATTTAATAAAATAACCACCCGAACATGTGCATTAAACCCCCCCTCTTCAAACTAAAGAAATGTTCAAAGACCTTATAAAATTTTCAAAATTTAAGTATGGGAGGGTTGTCATGGTGCCCTATTGGGTAGATCAATCCCCAATTCAAGGAGTGTTTCCAAAGAAGACCCTCTCTAAGTCATGTAAGAGAGTATAAGGTAGATGGGGGTATGACTTTTGAGCATGGGGTTCTTGACATACAAGGCATCATATTGTCTCATTTAAGGGTGCCTTTGTAGAGGGTTTGTTGCATCCCTCATTTGCAATGCAACCTTTTTCCAAGCCCTTTATTGCCATTAATTTATTGTGGTCCAATACATTTAGTGCTATGTGAAATGGAAAGTAAAGAGCACCACAATTCCACTTCAAGTTAGGAACACATTGAGTGCCACATTCAAGGAAAGTAAAATACACCACAAATGCATCCCGCCAACATGCGGGAAATTTATCAATTACGTGTTTTCTGTTTTTAAAGGTCCTTGATTTTTTTTTTTGTAGAGAAGAGTTTCATTGCTCTCAGGACCTTCGGGTGAGAATCTAGAGGGATTATTTATGGATTTTGTCTTTTTCCAGCTACAAAACCTCTAGTCCTTTAGCCCCATCTTCCCATGAGATGAGGTACAAGCCCTTCTTGGGGTCAATAAGCATGAAAACCCAAAAGATGATGAAACGAAAGGGAAGAAGTGTGGAAAGTAGTAAGTATATGTGGGAATGGTATGATGACCCTTCAAGGAGACCCCCTAGTAGCAACCCTTTTCCCAAGGGTGACCCACTTACTAGGAAACCATGTCAACAACCAAGGTTAAATGAAGAAAAGGTATAGTTTCCAATAAAATGTTTTCATAATCAAGAAAGGAATCTTTGCAACATGCTCAAAAGCTTCAATTATTAAAATGAAACTTACCACAATACCATAATTTTTAACTCATGAAGCAAGACCTCTTATCCTTTCTGGGCCGTGCTGGTGTGGTGGAAGTTGTTGTTGTTGATGAATGGTAATCTGTGTTGAGAGGAGGGGCTTTGTATTCTCATTTGGCTCTCGACACTCCATGTCTTCAACCCGTGGGCCTCGAGACATCATCCCCTTAGTTACCCCTAGCCTGGGGGGGTAACATATGGCTCCTACTTGGGGACATGTGCTGGCCATAGAGTATATGAGAACCTCAACATCTCCTGGGAAGACATGTTACTATGCATACTCAAGAAAAACATTAGTTGATTGAGGGGTGTCTTTCTCACCCTTTATTCATATAATCAAAAGTTCAAAATTCCAAAAGTGACGACTATTCTTTAAAAAGAATTTTTTGCATTTTTTCAAAAAATTATAACTAACATGTATGATGATTCAAGCAAATGTATCATAAAAATTATGCATAAATGAAAATAAAGAAACATGTAAAGCAAAGAATGAAAGCAAATGCAACCATAATAGGATGAACACACAAAATGCAAATGCAAGAAAGAAAAATGACTTGCCTACTTACGTGAAACCTGAGTCCCGTGGAGATCAGGTTCTATCAGAGAAATAGAGCTTGAGGAGAGACCCATTAAATGGAAATGGAATCCTTCTCCCCTCAGTAGTGTCTAAATAAAAGGAATCAACCCCGGATCTTTCTTCAATTTGGTAAGGTCCTAGCCACAAACTATAAAACCTTTTATGCATTCCTAGTTTCTCCCTTCTCTTGTCCCACATTAGGACAAAATATCCCTCTTTAAAATCCCTTTACCTTGATTTGAGATCAAATGTTACTTTAACCTTGTCTTGATTTATTTCCATTTGATCAAAATCCATTCTTTCGGACTCATATAATTCTATGAGATGATCAATCCTTCCTTTTAATGCTTCTTTATCAGTAGAAAAATGTTGAGCTACCTACAAGGTTGGAAGTTGGAGATTTACAGGAAACCTTTCCTCCATCCTATAAACTAATTCACAAGGGGTTTTCCCGATGGGTTTCTTGGTTTTTTTGCAATCTGCCCAGAGGGCATATTTAATTTTTCCATCCCAACTCTTTTTATTATCTCCAATGATATTTTTTACAATGTTCATGATGTTCTTGTTGTTGGAATTTGCTAGCCCATTTCCTTGAGGGTAACAGTTTAATGAATGCCACAAAAATATCCCATAATTGAAATAAAACTCATTCAACACCACCAAACTGAAATCCTTGGCATTATCATTAGTAATCTTGGCAGGAACACCAAACCTAGTAATTATTGTTTCTTCAAGGAAATTTATTACCACTTCTTTTGTTTCAATTTTTGTTGGGATGGATTCCACCCATTAGGTGAAATAATATATAGTATTTAAAACCCATCGATAACCATTACTGAAATTGTCCTTAAATTCACCAACAAAATCTAACCCCCACTATTGAAAAGGCACCTCAACCACCACTAGTTTCAAAGGAAGTGATGGTAGTCTTTGCTTTCCTGTAAAGAATTGAAATGGATGACAAGATATGACATATCGATGCATGTCATAAAAGATAGTAGGCCAATAGTAACTTTCCCTCAGGATTCTATGAGCCATGGTGCGAGAAGCAAAATGACCCCCACAATATCCAAAATAAATCTCTGAAATCAACTTATCTTCTTCCTCTTTGTTCACATATATAAGAATTACTCCATAGGGATTCCTCCATCCAAGACCATCTTCCGTTAAACAATACTTCGTGGCTTTGAGCCTTAGAGATCTTCTCTTATGATTCACCAAGTGATCATGGAACATAAGATTCTTAAAATAATAAATGATGTATGAATACCATTCATCCTCCTCAAGTTCACTTACGACAATCTTGATCTACTCCTTTTCTCCCATATCAATGGCTTCTTCATTACATTCAACCAACATTTTGGCCAATCCTTTCCCTTTAATTATATTGGTTGGTTTTATTTCTAAGTCATATTCTTGTATTTGTGACACCCATTTTCCTCTTGAACTAAGAAAATCGTGTTCGGACAAGACATCCTTCACTGCTGGATAAGAAACAAAATATCTGATATTGTTGTACATGACATAAGTCATGAAGTTATTTAGAGACTTGACAAGAGCATACACATGTTTCTTAGTGATTGTATAGTTCAGTTCTGAGTTTTGTAGCATATTTCTCATGAAAGAAATCGATTTCTCACCTCCTTCACCATTTTTCTGTTAGAAAAATAGGACTGTGGAGCAATAAAATAAAAAAAATGCAAAAACAAAACACAGAAGATACACAATAGAATAGAGACACAGATTTACGTGGTTCACCCAGTGTGGGTTACGTCCACCAGAGAAATTTCCAGGTCCTTCCTTTATTATTATCCATCATATGAAGGGATACAACCTACAACAAACCCACTGTAACTTCCTCTTCTTTCTCTCACAGTCTCCTATCTCAGAATACAATATTCACCATCAACCATAGCCACAATACATTTCCCTCATAAAAGAAGGTTTTCTTCTAGGGAAAAAAGTCCTAACATGATCTCTATCATTAGATCTGCGACCTTATAATGAACGGTCCAGATTTACAATGAAATTACAATATACATTTACAAGGCAATTTTTCCTTCGGGGGGGGAGGCGCTTGCCCCCAGACCCCCCAGTCGGGGGGATAGCCCCCCCAAACCCCATAGAGGGGGTACCCCCCCTCTGCACTCCCCCGCGTGGAAGAGTGTACATTCTTCTAGGGTGTAAATATGATCCGGGGCATGATCTTTTATGATTATGGTTGAGTTTTAACTTGCATGAATATTTTTAACCATTTGAGAAATTAACGAAAGAATGAGGAAAGAAGAGGATTATATTAGTCAAATACACATATGCAG
>CBVK0100413540.1:0-19568 GCA_900067695.1 Picea abies
AAAAGGCCCTCTGTGCAAGATAGAAATGGTGAGGCAAATATTGCTATAACAACGTGTCCCTAAGAAGAAGAAGAAGAAGAGATAGTCTCATATTTCTCTGACAGAGGAATTCAAGAAGCAAAAACTTCCTACCTTTGATGGAAAAATCAAGAAAGGAGAGGAGGCCAAGGCTTGGATGCTAGGACCAAGGAATTATTTTTGAGTACATGATTAGTTAGAAAATAGAAAGACAAAGGTTTCTATTTTTAATTTGAATGGGGGAGCTTCCATTTGGTGGGAAGACCTAAAGAGTGCCAAAGGATTAAAGGAAAGTAAGCTAACCTAGAAACAATTTGAGAAATATTTTAGGAAAGCGTATTTATCAAAGAAGTACTATGATGGTAAGATTAAAGAGTTCCATGAACACAAATTAGGACAACTTACCCTGGATGCCTATGCAAAGAGGTTCTTAGAGTTGTTAAGGTATGTCCCTTATCTCAAGGATGAAAAAGAGAGGATACAACACTTTCTCATTGGATTACCACCGTCCTATCAGGATAGGATTGAGTTTGATGAACCTAAGACACTAAAAGACACCATTAGAAAGGAAAAATGTTGTTATGATCAATCCAAGCATAGGCATGAGCCTCTTAAGGATTGGAAAGTGAAGGATTAGTCTATATTTCAACATAATGGAAATAAAAATCCAAAAATAGGTGCTCAGTCGAGTCATCTGACTAGAAGTATGCACCAACAAAATTTCCCCTCTCAAAGTGGGAACAAGCCAACAAAGCAAGTAAGAGAAAAAGTAGAAGAGTAGAAGAAAGGACCTCTACAATGTTGGGGCTATGGAGAGGCACACCTACTGAGAGATTGCTCTTAGAGAAAACATGACAACAATAGAGTTTACAATATTCAAGAGGCTACTACTGTCAATGATGTGGTCAAGAATGTGCCACAGATTTATATGGCTATCAAGAATCGACAGAAAGAACACCGAGCTTCAGTGGTGGAGCTGGAAGGTATAATCGACAAACGACTCATTTCAACTTTGATCAACCCTATTTCTAACCTTAGATATATTTCACCCCAAGTTGTTGAAGTATGTTCCTTGCAAAGAAGGAAGCACGTGGAATCATGGTTAGTTAATTTAACCACGAGAACCAAGAAGAATGTAACATAAATGATTGAAGCCTGCTCTTTTGAAATGAATGGATTACACACACAAGCAACCCTAAATATCCTACCTTTGGGGTCATATGACATACTGATAGACATTGATTGGTTGGCTGCCCACAAAGAAAAATTGAATTACTTTGACAAAATACTAGAATATGAAAATCGTAAAGGCACACAAGGGTGCTACAGGGCATCTAGAAGCATGTATCAGTGAGGAAAATATCAACACTTCAACTCAAGAAATTTAGCCGAAAGGGGTGTCCCTTGTATGCAATACAAGTGTTAAATGTAGCCGAGATAAGTAAGCTAAGAATTTAAGATCACCCAGTCTTGTAAGAATTCAAAGATGTATTTCCAGAGGAGGTACCTGGATTACCTCCTAAATGAGATATTGATTTTTCCATATACCTTGTACCAACAACGATACTGACTATTGATTCCTCAAAAGAGACTCTTTTTGTCACATTCCTATCCTAAAATTCTATCCAAATACCATATCTATGAACCAATTATACCTTATTTTACCCCTTTTTCCCATAATATCATGATCAACTACAAAACATGTGTATTGAAGGATGTTAGAGGTAAATTTTCCATTTTATTCTTAGTTTCATTCTTCTTTATGAAAATTGATTTAACTAGTTATTATTTTTAATGAGTATTTACAAAATCTCTAATTTTGTAACAACTCACAATATAGTTATGTAGCCTAGTCACTAAACGATTTTCTGTAGCAGAATCGTTGTTCTATAGGGATGCAATCACTTCAGGAATGAACCTCAACATATGGAAGATGCCAAGTTGATCCTTGAAGCTCATCCACCTATCAACTCAGCCCATGGATCCTCCACACAAGAACAAAAGGAAAGTCAAACCTGTAGTCAACGAATTACAAGTGGTGGAGTTGCACAAGCTGGCTCTTCATTAGATCAACACGAGAATGGAACAAGTTCATATGGCAGAAATTCATGCATTCTGTCATGAATTTATTCAATACGTGGAAAATCAAGCTTATTTCATACATCCACGAAGCTGTTAGATCTGATTCTGCATATACAAATGTGTAATTTGTTTGTAAACAGTTTGTGAGATCTATGAATTGAGGATCTATGTGATCTCGTATGCATTATATAAATATGGGTAATCAAACCTTCAAACACACACACACACACACACACTTCTTGATATCAAACTGTTGTAATCATATTGTTGTAGAATTAATATAAGTTATGGTTACTGTACATTTGTGTGAGTTACATGTTCTGAGTTTATAAAGCTCTAGCCTCATACGATCTTTCTAAGTAGAGTTCCCCAAGATAAGAGGGCCTCTTGAGGAGGCGTACGCTATTTAGTTGCTTTATTGTTGGTATTGTTTACTTATTAAGTTGTGATATTTTATGTTTCTGTTCATTTCTTTTATGCAAGCTCATTTATTTATGTTTACAAAAGATAACTAACACAATAGATACCAGTTGAATAATTGATTGTTATTTCTACAACAAGAAATCTCATTGCCTTAGTTGACTGAAAGACTATCATTAACAATCTAGTATATTGATGCTCCTAAGTGTTTATAATTATGTTTTTGTCCTTGTTATTCTGTTTCTGCATCATTAGCACATACTTTGTTCTTTCTACAACTGAACATAACTCTATTTCTGTAGCCAAGACAGTGAAAAATTTCTACTTATGCATAATTAGATAGATTAGAAGACTAGTACCTGCATATATTTTGCATTAGACTTCATCAGTTTACGATCCCCGGGTTGATGATTTAATGTATTAGAGTTCACTCAATTGAAACGACTAACATTTTTGGCGTCGTTTCCAGGGAAGTGCAAAGAGGCATGCAATTTTTGTTTCTTTTAAATGCACATAGGAATGAATGTGTGTGAAGAGAGACGAGAAGACGAGAGGTAAGAACCCACACATTCACTATAAGTAGAGTTATAGAGAGTGTCTCTTCAACCATTTAAAATCATGATAAGTAGAATGCATGAATAGGCATATAGATAATAGAGGTAGATTCACTAGCAGTAGGAGTACACCAAACACAACTTCACCCACTCCATCATGTGGTACTGTAAGAGACACACCATCAACTAACCTATCTACAGGTAGAACTACAAGAGGACAATCAAGAAGGATTGTGACTACGAAAACACAAGGCAAAGCAAAAGTTGGAGAAGGAATTTCTAAATCAGTAAAAGTTCCACCAACTTCACGACAAGTTGTCATACATCCAACCAAACCTCAGGAGGAAGAATTACTCAGTGGCATCCTAGAATTGTACTTCCAGAAAACCCTATTGAAGAACCAAAATTCTCTGAGGAATCTGTACATCTTTGAGAAGACAATGTGTCTAGAATATTTGGTGATCGAGAAGAAGTAAGAGGACTTGGAGGTGGAGAGGAAGAATGACAAGAACAACCGAAAAGATAATAAATGCAGAAGAGAACATGCACATCAATTATTGAAGATGAATTTGGATTTCCAATTTTGGATCCAACAATTGTAGTCCAAATGAAGAACATACCACCTTCAACATTTCCCAACTTTCATGGTATGATAACTGAAGACCCATAAAATTTTATTTTCGAATTTGATGTGTTATGTCACAACTATGATTATTCTTTTGATGCTAAAAAATAGAAGTTGTTTCCAACTACACTTAAAGATGATGCATTACGTTGGTTTGTGGGATTGGGGACAAATGCTATAAAAACATGGGATGAAATGAGAAAAACGTTCCTTGTAAAATATCATGATTATTGTACAAACCGAGGAATGAGAGAGGAAATGTTTAAAATGACACAAAAAGAGGAGGAGAGCCTTGAAGAATATTTAGAAAGATTTCATTGTACTGTTAAAAGAGCAAGGCAAAATCATTTAGATTTGGATACTATTAAAGTCATTTTTCTTAGGGGAATTATAGATGAATGGATTGATGTATTAAATTTAATGGGTAAATGAGATATTTCTCACCTAACTTATTCGAAAATCTGTGACTTATGCAATCACATCTCTCGAGGAAAGTCCAAATATGGTAAGGGACCTAGGGATGCTATCTCTAGGGTCAACAAATCAACCATTGGTGGGGTAATTAGAGCAGAGATTGACAATTTATTGGACAATTTTAAAACAAATGTTCTAAGTACTCTTGGTTATCAATTAGACACATTGAAAATTAAACAAAAGAAAGAGGTAGAGGATGCAACATTAACTATTTATTGTCCAAAATGTAGAAAAATAAATCCTTTAAAAGAATGTCCTTTAGATAACATTGATCTTTGTGGTATATGTGTAGATAATCATGCTACAGAAAACTACCCATCTCTACCGAAACTCAAAGCAACTTACCAAGGGACTAAAAGAGCTATAGAGCAATTATGTTTTGTTGCACCAAAAATTCCTTGGCAACTAAGGAATTCATGTATATCTCAAGATCCTTCTAAACAATTTAATCCTTATTTTTCTCAACAATACCCCCAACAAAATTGGACCATTCCTATGCCTTGGAAAGCATGGACACCACAACAAGTCCAAAACCAAGCTTTACAACAAGGTTGGTGAGGATATTCTTATGTGACCATGCATGCTCTCCCTTATACTATGTAGTAACAATATACCCAATATTGTACACAAAAGCAATATCCCTCACAAGTCCAACAACCATACTCCAATCAACCATCATAACTACAAATTTCACAACCTTAGTAGCTTCAATTAACATCAAATCAGCCTCCAAGACCTACCCAACTACATGCACAACCTGTTTCTAACCCCAATAATAAAGTAGAACAACCCACTTACAATGTCGAGCTACATAATTTCCCCACTTACATGATTACTTCTCTTGGTATCAATGATATTCATCTTAGATCAAGAAAAGTACTTCATCAAGATGCATCTATTATTGTTGAAAAACCTATAGAGGATGGAACTCCTAATCAAATAAACAATAATGATAATACTAATCCAATAAAAAAAACTTCATCTATAATAAATCGAACACAACAATCTAGTACTCCACTTTCTGAAAAAGGTTGGCATTAGAAAAACAAATCCCTCAAACATGATGTGATTTATTGGATGAGTTAAAGAATGTTTGGATTAGAATTCCATTATTGCAAGCAATTAAAGAGATTCCAATTTATGCTAAGATAGTAAGGTAATTGTGTATAAATAAAACAAGAAGGAAAAATAAAGACCCATAGATAGTGCGAGTTATTGGTAAATTGGCAGACCTTATGTCAAGTAAAATCTATATGCAAAAATATGTTGATCTCGATAGCCCCAATGTAAAAATTCACATCAATAATGTTGCAATTTCAAATACATTAATAGATCTAGGAGAAACAATAAATGTAATGACAAAAAATACCATGGATGAATTACAATTGTCTAATCTCTATAATACACCCATAATTTTACAATTAGTTGATAGATCAACAATAAAACTAGAAAGTGTATTAGAGGATATAATAGGCTCCTTGGATTCTTGGGAGTACCTTGTAGATTTCATGGTTCTACAACCAAAATCTAACTTGCGTGGGCACTTATTAATCTTAGGGAGGCCTTGGTTAGCTACAACTGATGCTTTTATCAGTTGTAGATCACAGGACATGACAATTGCACACAATGATTCAATTAAGAAATTCAATCTATATCCACCAGCTAAAGCTTTAACTGAATCAAGATTTACACAATGCTTTCAAGATACAAATGAAAATGGAGAATTAGTACAACCTGTTTTAACTATTTACCAAGTTATGAATCTAAAGAATGATATTGAGAAAAATTAAATCATCAATCTTATTAATAATTCTGATTTTACTCGATATCACGGGGGGAAGCACAATTTTGATTATAAGCATATCTTGGACAAATATTTTCAAGAAAATTGCACTATGGATACTTTATCAACAATTTCAGGTTCAATGTCTTCTATCAAATCAATATCTGAGTCAAGGAATGTAGTTGTTGAAATTTTTCAAGGAAAAACTCTAAATATCAATTCTAAACTTGAAGAATTTCAAAAAGAACAATTAATCAAAACACTACAGAAACATTCTGGTGCATTCACATGGGAATACATCGATATGCATGGAATCCACCCTAATACATGTATTCATCATATCTATGTAGAGGATAATTCGAAGCCTATCAGGTAGCCCCAAAGGCATATGAATCCAGTCTTGAAAGAAATTGTGAAAGGTGAACTAAAAAACCTACTTAATGTTAATTTTATATATCCATTTTCTCACATTCAATGGGTATCTCCACTAGTGATTGTTCCTAAGAAAAATGGTAAATGGTGTGTTTGTGTAGATTATAGGGAATTGAATAAAACAACCTTAAAAGATCATTTTCCTTTACCTTTTATAGATCAGGCCTTAGATACACTAGCCGGTAAAGCATACTTTTCATTTTTGGATGGATTTAGTGGTTATAGCCAAATACAAATAACTCCAGAGGATTATGACAAAACAACATTTACATGTCCATGGGGGACGTACGCCTATATAGTACTTCCTTTTGGTTTGTGTAATGCACTTGCAACTTTTCAACGTGTTGTATTAGGTATCTTTTTTGAACTAATCCATGATTGTGTAGAACTATATATGGATGATATCACTGTCTATGGAAATAATTTCAAGGAAACATTAGAAAATATAGAAATTTTTTTAATCAGATGTCAAAAAACTAATTTGGCATTAAGTAATGATAAATTCTTTATGTTACAAATTGAAGGAATTGTTTTGGGTCAATGTGTGTCTTTTGCAAGTATAGAAGTGGATCCAACACAGATATAAGTCATCTTCAATCTTCCAGTACCAAAGACCCAAAAATATGTAAGGAGTTTGTTAGGACATGATGCTTACTATATACGATTCATTGAAAACTTCATGAAAATTTCATCTCCATTATTCAAATTTCTTACTAAATATAATGATTTTTTTTGGAATATTCCATGCCAAACTGCTTTCGAAACTTTGAAAGAGAAACTTTCTGTAGCTCCTGTTTTAAGCGAGCCAAATTGGTCCCTCCCATTTCATATATCTACAGATTCCTCTGAAACATCTTTTGGATTAGTGCTAGGACAAAAGGAAAATCAATTATCTTATGCCATTTATTTTGTGAGTAAAAACATGACACCCCCTGAATTGAATTATACAATTACGAAAAAGGGATTCCTTGCAATAGTGCATGCCATCAATAAATTTAGGCACTATATTACATGATATGCGAACTTCATCCACACTGGTCATTCAACCATTATATATTTAATGGACAAACCAATTACTAATGGCAGAGTTACAAGGTGGCTTATTCTGTTACAAGAATTCAATATCACTATACTAGATAGACCTAGTAAGGAGAATGTAGTTGTAGACTTTCTTTCCAGGATTCAAAATGAAGGTGAATTAGTTCCCTTTAATGATAATTTCCCTCATGAGCATATTTTTTCAATATCTACTAAATCTCCTTGGTTTGCAGATATTTCTAACTATCTAGCTACAAGAAAATTACCTCAACATCTTTCCACAAAGGAGAAGCAAAATACCATCAAATTCAATGCCACTTACTCATGGATTGGCAGAGAAATTTTTCTTACTAGACCCGATCTAATCATTCAGAGGTGTGTATGAGAGGATGAAGTATTTGACATACTGAAGGCATGCCACAATGAACCATGCATAAGTCATTTTGTTGATAAAAGAACCACATACAAAGTCCTTCATCTAGGGTATTATTGGACCATTCTTTTCAGAGATGCCAAGAAATACCTTAGAAGTTGTGATAGTTGTCAATGGATGGGAAGACTATTGCAAGAAAACGAAATGCCTCTATAAACCTAGGTACTCATAGAACCATTTGAGAAATGGGCCTTAGATTTCATGGGACCTATTTTTCCAATGTTTAGAAAGAATAAATTCAAACCAGCTGACTGGGCTCTCTTATTGGATTCTAGATTTAAAAACTTTAAAGGGAAGGTCAATACTCACTGGTTAGGGCCATATGAGATAGAGAAAATTTTTGATAATGGATCGACCAAAATTAAAACTATTGATGAGGAGGGAATTTATTTTCTAGTGAATGTCCATAGACTAAGTTTATATCATAAGCCTTCAAATAGAGAGGAATTTGTCCATAATTTTCTTCAACAACTAGAGATGGAGATATTAAGGGTAATTGTTCCCCTGCTCTTACCTTAGAATGATATTTCTTTGTTATATATATATATATATATATATATATATATTTTTTTTTTGCAAGGTAATATCTCACGGAAAATCCCCGAGTACTTCCTCACTTCGTGGATGGTTAACAAGGTAAATATCTGGCCCTGATTAAGTTAAGGCATAACCCTAAGGAGGAATGAGAGATTCAAACCCGTGACCTCCTCCACTGGGGATAACTTCACGTCTGGCTCATAACCACTTGAGCTAACAATAAAAAATAGAGAAAAAATAATTGCAGTCTATGAAAACTGGTTTACTAGCAGCTGTGCAAGAATTTTGTTTGAAAACTAGAGATTTGACAAACATAATTCTAAGGTTCTTCAAATAAATACATGATTTATCCAACTCCTGTTCAAAATTTTCTTTCTAGCATTTGATTTCCCAGCAACAAAGTCTAAACAGTCTGCATGAAATTCAGTTTTACAACACCAGTTAGATGGATTCTTCCTTTTAGCTAAAGATTTCTTTTTAGAGTTCTAGAGGTTTTCATAGTTTTTATGTTTTTTTTCAAAGAATAAATTCAGTAGTAGTTGCTGAAGAATTCAATATTTGCTTCTTGTTTTCAAATTTATTACTACTGCAACATGTTATATTTCTTTTATATCAGACAATGCAATTCAATATTCAAAGTTCACAGGTAAAAAGGTTCTATACAAAGAGTTAATTCCTACAATTGCAGACTTTTATGTAGTTATAAGCACTTTATGCAGCTACTAAAAGTCACTTGTAGCTATTCTTCAAGCAACTATTGGTCATTAACCATTTTTAAACCATCCTACAACACGAGATCAATACGATTTGTGAATTTCATGCAAATTGTCATGAAATTCAATTCTAGAGATTTTATCAGTAGCAACCCATTTATATAATCTTCAACAGTAACAACATATTCAAATCATTTTCAATACTAGCAACAAATTCATATCATATTCAACAGTAGCAACATATTCAAATCATCATCTTCAATAGAATTACTCTTCAAATAATCTCCATCAACATCAATACTCTTCAGGATTCTTCAACAACATGACCTTCATCTTTAGAATCTTCATTTTCAGTTCCAAAACTTTCTCTCAGAATATACAATAATAAATTTATTAGTTCTAGCAGCATAACCATCATTCAAGACTTAGTCCTATTCCATCTCTATTTCTAGAGGTGAAAAAATATTTAGGCTATAGGTAAAATAAAAAAGGTAATAACTTTTTAAATCATCTATGCATTCAAAATTATGAATTGTGCACAAGATGGAAAAACCTGAGTTTCACTACACATTTACTTTGTTTTCATAATTCTGTCCTATCCTCTTACAAGAATGACTTGAAATTCGATACTTTCCATCTAATCATACCTTTGAAACCATACCTAAACTATGCACCTGCTCATATTAAACATTCTGTACAATAATTTTAATATGCATGGAGAAATTATATTTCGACATGCATTATATCAAAATAGTGATTGATTGGACTGATAAGTCGATCCAATCATGAAGGAGTGCTGCCACAAGTTGAAATAATGGCATGAAAAATGGCATTACCATTTACATACTTTTGAATTATGAACACCATCATTGCTGGAGTTGCCTGAATTCTTCTCCTTATTCGTAAAATCTGCCATATATTCATTGTTGTTTCCTATTTCCCCCCATGACAAAGAGTCTTGTTTTAGTTGGAATTGTCACTAAATATGCAAATTCGAAGCATGGGACCTATGATGAGATATGAGCCGATTGGAATTGAACCTCTAGAAGCATATCTAAAATGCATGAGGTGATTTCAAAGAGTTGGATGGTTGCTCTTTTTACATAGATTTTAGGGGAACGACAAGCAGGTAACCAAGGCTTTTGTATTGAAAAGTTTTGATGGTACAAAGGCTCAAATTGGTGATCTTGAGCTGCAATTATCAGAGGCATTCATTTCACAAGTCACAAGGCTACCTGAGGGTGGTGAACCATGGTTCAACAATCAAAGTATCAAAGGAGAAATATGGAAGGACTTCCTCAAAGACCCAACACAAGCAACTAATTGGAAGAAAGGTATGCCCACCTTTACGTTCAAAAAGAAATGGCGTGACATTTTTTTCATCCTTCAAAAATACTTAAACTGTGAAGGAAGGTACTGGCTAGTGTTTTATTACCATATCAGATTGCTTATGAATTTTGTAAAGGGGTACGAGTTAGATATACCTTTTTATTTAATAAACAATTTGAAGAAAATGGGTTTAGCTATAAAACACAATCCTAAGAGTTTAGAGGGTAGTTTGTTTAATTTTGGGTTGATAAAGATGTTGGTTGAAGCCTAACTTCAGGAACAAAATGACAATTGGGAACAATTCCTAATTTGTAATCGTTTTGTTAAGGCTCCAGAACAATTGGAGGCCAAATGGTTGAAACAAAAAAGTACCAAAACAATGTTTTCAGGAACAGAGCCGAGGGTTTCCAAGTTGGAAATATTGGAAACATAATAAAATATACTTGAATTAGAAAATAGAGAGCTAGAAGAATAGGACAAAGAGAATGTAGAGGTAGAAAAGGTTGCATAAACTGACAAGATTAGAGAACCAAAGAAGAAAATCAAGACACCAAAACCTAAGGAAATAGAGAAGAATAAGAGCATAAAACATAAGACAGATAAAGAGGTTGGGGTTTCAAATTATTAACCTTGAAAGTCCAGAGGATGACCTCAAGGAAGCACACCTAATAAAGTTAAGGACAATGAATTGAAGATGAAAAATGAAAATTCAAAATCTTGTGAACTGGGAGGCAAAGTAGAGGTTGTGCAAAACAAGAAAAGGAAGATAGAGGCCATCATGCACATGACAACCATGAGTATGAAAAAATATTTAGCTGCAGAACATCATGATATAATCCAAGATCAAGACAAGGAAGTCATTGAACTTGAAGAATCTGACAAGGAGAAGCCAAACAATGTGAAGACGACAACTCCAAATAAAAAGCTCAGGTCTGAATTATTTCTTAGTCCATCTCCTAGTTAAAAAAATAAATTGCTAATTTATGATTTTGATGAGGTAGACAATGGATTTAATTAGTTCATGACTGATTATGAAATTCATGAAGCCACCAAAATTGATAAGGGACCAGTAATTGACCCAGTTTCTATATCTTTAAAATAGAGGCGAGTTGGAAAGTTTAGGAAATTAAAAGAGGAGCTCAAGGAGTTGACACTCCTTGATAATCATATTAAATAATAAAATGTAGTCTTAAAGGCCAACATTTCCTAGTTACAAAAGGATAAAGAACAATTGGAGTCTCAGAAGAAATTGCTAGCAACAAAGGCTAGAAAATGGTACATGCAAAGCAGGTTAGGTAGAATCAAGATTAGGAGATTGAGGACAAAGCTGAATAAGGTAAAGAGTCAGGAATAAGCCTCATCTTCAGGCTTGAGTATTTTGATTGATGCTTTAGATAGAGATTAGGAAGAAAGGGGTCCATAATTTTGAAATTTCATTGGAGGAAGAAGAGAGTCATTTAGGTTGCATGAGGTCATCCAACATCTTATGTGTGGGGGAGATGTTGAGTCCTCAAAATAAACTCTTTTTGTCACATTCCTATCTTAAAATTCCATCCAAAAGCCCATCTCTATGAACCAATTATACCTTATTTTATCCCTTTTTTCCCATAATATCATGATCAACTAAAAAACCTGTGTATTGAAGGATGTTAGAGGTAAATTGTCCATTTTATGCTCAATTTCATTCTTCTTTATGCAACTTGATTTAATTAGTTATCATTTTTAGTGAGTAGCTACAAAATCTTTGATTCTTTAGCAACTCAAAATATAGTTCTATAGCATAGTCACTAAACAATTTTCTGCAGTGAAATCATTGTTCTATAGGGACACGATCAGTTTAGGAATGAACCCCGACATATAGAATATGCCAAATTGATCCCTAAAGCTTGTCCACCTATCAGCTCAGCCGAAAAATCCTCCAGATCAACGTAGAAGGAAAGTCAAACCTGTAGTCAACGCATTACAAGTGGTGGAGTTGTGCAAGATGTCTCTTCATCAAATCAACACTATAATTGAACGAGATCATATGGGATTAATTCATGCATTATTTCATGAATTTTCTCCAATACGTGGAAAATCTATCTTATTTCATACATCGACAAAGTTGTTATATTCAATTCTGCATATACGAATGTGCAATTTGTTTTTAAACAATTTGTGAGATATGTGAAGTGAGGATCTATGTGATCTCATACACATTGCATAAATATGGGTAATCATACCTTTAGACACACACACACACACACACACACACACACACACACACACACTTCTTGATACCAGATTGTTGTAATCATATTGCTGTTGAATTAATATAAGTTCTAGTTACTGTACATTTGTGTGAGTCACATGTGTTGAGTTTATGAAGCTTAAGTCTCATATGATATTTCTAAGTAGCATTCCCCAAGCCAAGAGGCCCCCCTAAGGAGGAGTACACTATTCAATTGCTTTATTGTTGGTATAGTTTATTTATTCAATCGTGATATTTTATGTTTCTGTTCATTTCTTTTATGCAAGTTCATTTCTTTTTGTTTACATAAGATAACTAACAGAACATACATCAGTTGAATAATTGATTGTTATTTCCACAACAGGGACTCTCATTACCTTAGATGATTGAAAGACTATCATAAATAGTCTAGTGGATTGATAATCCTAAGTGTTTATAATTATCTTGTCCTTATTATTCCGTTTCTGCATTATTAGCAAGCACTATGTTCTTTCTGCAGTTGAACAAAACTCTGTTTCTACAGCCAAGGAAGTGAATAGTTTCTCCTTATGCATAATTAGATATATTACAAGACTAGTTCCTTCATATATTTTGCATTACACTTCATCAGTTTACGACCCCCAGATTGATGATTTAATGTAGCAGAGTTCACTCAATGGAATTGATTGACATCGACATTTAAAGCGCCTTATAGGATGAGCACTCTAGATTTGGTGGAATTAAAGGCGCAATTAGATATATTACAAGACTAGTTCCTTCATATATTTTGCATTACACTTCATCAGTTTACGACCCCCAGATTGATGATTTAATGTAGCAGAGTTCACTCAATGGAATTGATTGACATCGACATTTAAAGCGCCTTATAGGATGAGCACTCTAGATTTGGTGGAATTAAAGGCGCAATTAAAGGAGATGGAAAATAAAGGGTATATTAGGCCAAGTGTGTCCCCATGGGGAGCACCAACACTATTCGTAAATAAGAAAGATGGTACCTTGCAGCTATGTATCGACTAAAGGAAGTTAAACAAGATGACCATCAAGAATAAGTACACACTACCCATAATTGATGATCTTTTTTATCAAATCAGAGGAGCTACAGTCTTTTCTAGTATAGACTTAAGATTTGGATATCACCAAGTCAGAATTAAAGAGGAAGAAATCCACAATACAACTTTTAGAATGAGGTATGGACACTATGAGTTTGTGGTGGTGCCCTTTGGGTTTACCAATGCACCAACCACCTTTATGTGTTTGATGAATAGTTTTCTCAGCAAGTGTTTGGACATGTTTGTCATTGTGTTCATTGATGATATCCTAGTATATTTTGAGACCAAGGAAGAGCATGAAGAACATATTTTATTGGTGCTATAGGTGCTAAGATATCATGAGTTGTATGCTAAATATAGCAAGTGTGACTTGTTTCAGAAGGAGATCCAATATCTAGGTCATGTAATTTTAGAAGATGGAGTGGTTGTTGAACCTGGAAAGATTAAGCCCATTATGGATTCGCCAACCCATAGAAATGTATCTAAGGTAAGATTGTTTATGGGATTAGTTGGATATTACATGAGGTTTGTTAAAGGATTCTCCAATATTGGTCATCCCATCACCTCATTATAGAGGAAAGGGGTGAAATTTTTATGGACAATAGAGTGTGAGACCGACTTTCAACAACTGAAACACCTCTTAACTAATGCCTTGTTCTAAAGATTGTAGACCTTGAAAAATATTTCCTAATCTGTACTGATGCTTGCAAGGAAGGACTTGGTGGAGACCTCATGTAAGAGGGACATGTGATTTTCTATGAATCAAGAAAATTAAATGATCACGAGCAATGTGATGTTACTCATGAATTGGAGCTTGCAACCATTATGCATGCTTTAAAATTTGGAGACACTACCTGCTTGGAAGAAGGTTTGTCTCGATGACAGATCACTGCGAACTGAAATACCTATTTGAACAACCATGATTAAACGCTAGACATGCTACGTGTATGGAACTAATCAATGAGTTCAATTTTGAAATCCAATATATAAAAGGGAAGGAAAATTGAGTGGAAAATGCACTTAGTTGAAGTGTGAAGATGGTACACTTGGAAACAACAAGCATGTGTGAATTTGATATCAAGAAGAGAATTAGATTTATCTTACAAAGTGATGAACACTTCAATCAAATAAAATAAGGTTTGTAGCAAGAGCTCAAAGGGAAGAAGTATGAAGGATATAATATCACAACAAATGGGTTATTGATGTACAATAACATGATGTGCATACCCAATTCAACAAAGCCAAAAAACCTCATAATCAATGAGTTTCATATGGGACCTTATGTGGGTCATCCCGATTATCAAAAGATGATAACAATGGAAAGACAATTGTATTATTGGCCAAGAATGAAAAAGGATATTGTAGAATATATTGCTAGGTTTCTGGAGTGCCAAAAAGTCAAGTTTGAGCTCAAGAACCCAATGGGATTTTTGCAACTAGTGAAAATTCCATAGTGGAAGTGGGAGATTATCTCCATGGAATTCATCATAGGACTGCCAAGAACAACCAAGCAACATGATGCAATCATGGTGGTGGTGGAAAAAATAAGAAAGGAAGCTCATTTTATCCTGATTAAGTCCAATTATAAAGCCATAGATGTTGTTGATGCTTTTATAAAGGACATTTTTAGATTTCAGGGTATGCCCAAGACCATTATCTCAGACCGGGATGCAAAATTCACAACGAATTTATGGAAAAATATTATTTGTGGGCTTTGAAATTCAATTAGTATTCAACATGACTTACCATCCCCAAACAAATGGACAAACCGAGAGGGTAAGCAGAGTGCTGGAGGATATCTTGAGGATACATGTTATGCATCAACTCAAGAAGTGGGAAGAATATCTACCCTTGGTATAATTTGCTTACAATAATGGATACCGAGAATCACTAAACATGAGCCCATTTGAGGCTCTGTATGGAAGAAAGTGTAGAGTTCCAATTAGTTGGGACAATCTGGTAGACAAGATCACACTTGGACCAGAACTGTCGGAGGAGATGGAATAAAAAGTAATTAGAATTAAGCAAAATATGAAGGTGGCCCAAGATAGATAGAAGATCTATGTTGACCGAAAAATGACTCATAAAGAATTCAAGGTGGGATATCATGTATATATTGGGGTGAATCCCAAGGGGATCTCCCTAAGAATGGGAACTTGTGTCAAGATAGCTCCCCACTATCATGGATCATTTGAGTCCTAGAAAGAGTGGGACCGATGGCATACCGACTTGATCTACCTCTTACTATTAAATCTCACAATGTATTCCATGTATCCTTGCTTAAGAAGTATATTCATGATTGTAATCATATTATTGATTGGACTATGATACAAGTGGAACTAGAGGGACAATTCCAACCCAATCCTCAACACATCCAGGAGAGGAGAGAGACGTTTCTCTAGAATCGAGTTTTCATGCAGGTCAAGGTGCAATGGAAGCACTTTGGAGCAGATGCAACCACATGGGAAATAAACCGAAACTGGTAAGGGGCGGGTGCCAAGGGAATATGCAGAAGTGAAGGGACTCACTTGTATAGAGGAAATACAACTGGGAAGGAACCTGGTAAGCTCATGGTGCCCTTGGTCTCGTTGGGAAGAGGGGATTTTTGGTGTTGCCAATTAGTGAAGGAGAGTAATCTTCATGTTCATACCCATAACCTGTAAGCTAACTTGTGGGTGTCCCCTGGTGGTGTCATGGCCTGGCACAGGGGTGGCTTTCTATAGAAAGTAAAGGTGTAGCAAAGCCTATGGTCGGGTGGAAAGGAATTCACCCTCAATCAGTTGTCTGGTTGGATTTTGATCTGAAACAGATAAGTGTTCCCAAACTTTACCTTGTAAATATCTATTAGTGAATGTTAGTCCTTGCATTTTGATTTGGAAATAAGTTCTAAATGGGGAATGATGTTAAATATGAACTGGTTCATCTATTGAGACAATCTCCAAAATGGTTGGTTATTTGCAGAAAATATGTATGAGAAGCCTAATTAATGTGGCCTACAATCCTCTGTTTCCACTAAGTCTTGAATGGAAAGTTTGCAGGATGAGAAAATCATCACTTTAGCTGCACTTGAGTGTCGAGGACATAGGTCGAAGGTTTGAAGAACTTGGGTTAAGTTCCTTGCAGTATATGGGAAGGTGAAGATTTTATTTTCCTAAAATTTCCCTGTACCCCTATTCAAATTTTCTTTCTTAGAACCCTAAAGAAACCTCAAATGTATATTCGATGTTGAGAGAAGAACCCAACTATTCATCATAGATCAGGGTGTTGATGGAAGCGTTTTGGAAAGGGGTTTTTTCAAAAGACCCCATGAGAGTGGAAAGGGTGAACTCTTTGATGGAAATAACCCAAGTTGATGAGGGTCATCAATTTTCAAAGGGGATAGACTGTCTAGATATGGACCGTCGATCCCATCCTAGACTTGTTCCATTAAGCTTGTTGAAATGCGATATTCTGAAGAACTCACGATGATTACATGGGTGGTACTTTTGATGGGAGAATCCAAAAGGTGAATGTATGAATGGATTAGAGTCATAGATTTGAAATGAGGTTAGGATGACAATATCTAAGCCATTGATGTTCCCATTGGACCATTCCGAGAGAAACCTAGTCGGAGCCTTGTAGATATGTTAATTGCTGCATGGATTCAAAATCCCATTGAAGCCTGGACCATCAGATTGAAGGTTTGCCGACCATCACAGATCCCATTTTGGAAAGATCCATTCGAGAAGAACCATGAGGTTGAAGGATGTGGTGTTTTCTGATAGCGAGAGCTCAAGAAAATGTGGGCCATTGATCTACCATGAAGCCAAACCGAAAGAATTTTAGTCTTAGATATTTCCAAGGGTCTCTCCTATTGAGTGATTGGTCAGAGATGGACAAGGCCATTAATTTTTGTGTGGGTTAGGGATTTTGAGTGAACCTAGGACGTAGATCATTCAAATTTCTATCCATTGGATTAGTTGGACCATGGGAGAGCACATTAGTTACCTTTCCAATCAATGAATCCACATAGGTCCCATTTGTCGATTTAGCTCCATTGCATCTGTTGGATATATTAGGATTAGGGTGTCTAGGGAGAACCATTTGGAGGGATGGTTTTTGGGTTGCATGACCTACATCCCAAATGGGGGAAAGTCTAATCAATCCTCCACCATCGATTATTTGGGTATGAGTAACAAGGACCATCAATCTTTGGGAGTTCAGTTCCTTATTGTGTAGAAGTTTTGCGCCGAAGGTTGCCCGATCTCATAAATAGGGTTGTGTCATGTCTGATGGCATGCCACTGCCATACCAACACACACCTACCTTGTCCTTTAGTACATGTGATGTGGAAGAGTCCACGTGGTCACCACATTGGACATTAGGAAAATCTGAGGGGCTTTGAGGGGTCATATATTTCGATCCAGATATTAGTTTTGAGAATGGTGATAGCCATTGGAAAGATATGGAAGAGTACATTTCCATCCATTGGGTTAGATCCAAGAAAAGAGTTATATCTGATAGAATAAATCTTGACGTCCCACCAACCTAGGTGAGATTTATGGGGTTGGGTGTGCTACACATATTTGGAAAGGTAATCGACCACAACCATGATGAAAAATTTATTGCTATATTTGGGTAACCCCACAATGAAGTCCATAGAAATATCTGTCGATTCAATAGGAGGAATAGGTAAAGGTTTTATTTTACGTGTAGTTTTCATTGTTTCTCCCTTGTGTCATTGACAAAGATTACATTCAACCACAAAAGTGTGGTCTTCATGCCTTCCTAGAAGAATGCACATTTGATCAATTCATATGTTTTATGAAATCCATAATGACTTGTTGTTGTCGATGCATGGTGTTTAGATAGAACAATTTATTTAAATTTGGACGGTTTTATCAAATACATATGCCCTTTATAGTCGAGCTCATCATCGTGCCTAGTGTAGCCATGGGAGGGTTTGGAATTCTATTCAAGTTGTTGGATCAAGATGCCAATCTTGGGATCTGTGAACCATTTGTTGTGGACTTCATTCTAGCAATCTACTATAATGAAGGAGAGTGAAACAAGGGACCCCTTCCTCTTCATATTTTCAAGAGAGAGCATTGAATATCACATTCTCCTTTCCTTTCTTATAAATGATATCATATATCATAATCATATCCTAACATTTTGGTAACCCATTTTTGTTGCTCAGGGGATGAAATCCTTTGATCCAAAAACTATTTGGGGCTACAATGATCAATTTTAATTTGGAAAATTTTCCTAAGCAAGTACGGATGCCATATATCTATAACATGCAACATACCCAACATTTTTTTCATAGGTTTATTTTCCCAAGTGCCGTTCACAAAGTTGTTTACCAGTAAAGGCCAATTTTCTTCCTTCTTACATGAGAACTGCGCTTATCAATTTTCCCAAAGCATCACATTCCAAAACAAAAGAATTAGTGAAGTTAGGAAGATAAAGTACTAGGGTTGTATACATAACATCCTTCAAATCTTGGAAGTCTTGATCTGTGACTTGATTCCAACTGAAAGCATTTTTCTTAAGTAAGGGAATGAGGGGAGCAACAATTTTTCCATAGTACTTAATGAAATTTCTATAGTACCCTATTATATGAAGGAAACCTCTTAAACTTTTAAGAGTATTAGGAGATGTCCAATCCTTCCTTGTTGCAATTTTCTTTGAGTCCACTTTTACACCATCCTTACTAACAATATGTCCCAAGTATTCTACTTCTGATACACCAAAGGGACATTTGGACCTTTTGACAAATAGTTGACAATGAGAAAGTAGTTTTTGTTGAAATATTGTAACTTCAAAGAATATTCTAATTATATTTGAGTTATTATCTTCTAGCTAAAAT